>JAHZSR010000247.1:0-25262 GCA_025782845.1 Boletus coccyginus | reverse complement strand
CCGGAGATGGCATTGGCGCTGAAATCACCGACTCTGTCAAGGAGATTTTTGACTATGTCAACGCACCTATCGAATGGGAACAGTACAATGTCTCTGGCATGTCCTCTACAGGCGAGGATCTCTTTAAAATAGCCATGGAGAGCTTGAAGCGCAACCGCGTCGGCTTGAAGGGTAAGCATATTCCATATCTCACTCTCGTCTCCGCCAACAATGTTGACTGATCCACCTACAAGGCATCCTCTTCACCCCCATCTCACAGTCCGGTCATATTTCCTGGAACGTCGCTATGCGTCAACAGCTCGACATCTATGCCTCTGTTGTACTCTGCAAGTCCTTACCTGGATTCCCTACACGTCACTCCAACGTCGATTTCGCCATCATACGTGAAAATACCGAGGGTGAATACTCGGGGTTGGAGCACCAGAGTTACCCCGGTGTCGTCGAAAGCTTGAAAGTTATGACGAGAGCCAAAGCAGAACGTATCTCTCGCTTCGCCTTTGACTTCGCCCTCAAGAACAACCGCAAGGTGTGCATTCATGATTTGCCCTTCCATTCTCGAACATAACCCGCCGGATTCCCAGAAAGTCACCTGCATTCACAAGGCCAATATCATGAAGTTGGGCGACGGGCTCTTCTTGAACACTTTCCGCAGAGTGGCGGAAGAATACAAATTCACAGGTATCGAGGCAAACGACATGATTATTGACAACACGTGTGTTATCTCATGCATGTCATGTCGAGTGCAGCTCTTATTTTCCCTCTAGTTCTATGCAGCTCGTCGCGAAGCCAAGTCAATTCGACGTCATGGTGATGCCCAATTTGTACGGCGCCATTATCTCCAACATCGGAGCGGCGCTTGTCGGTGGACCTGGTATTGTCCCCGGGTGTAACGTCGGATCAGTAAGCGCGCACCTCGACTCGTGGGCCGCTGCTCAACGTGTCCCTAGGATTACGCTCTTTTCGAGCCTGGATGCAGACACGTAGCTTCTGATATCATGGGAACGGACCGTGCAAACCCAGCAGCCATGATTCTCAGCGCTACCATGATGCTTCGACATCTCGGGTGAGCGTGTGCGATTCATCATCTGGCTGTTTTGACGAACCGTACCGCAGCCTCGATCCCATTGCTAACAATATTGCGAGTGCAACATTCGATGTCATCAATGCAGGCGAAGTCCGCACTGCAGACATGGGTGGTTGGTGAATCATACTTCCGGAGTGATCCTCCTCAACCTTTCCTTCTAGGTGCTGCAACGACTTCGGAGTTCACCGCGGCTGTCATTAAGAGGCTATGAGTGGATCGGGTCCCAATTTCTTCTAGACACAAGGACGGCGCTTCGACCTGTTATATAGATGTAGATACAGTGTATGTACTACACTCAAAACCAGTACCTTCTTTTAGCACTCATCGAAGAATTGTAATCCCTTCGACTCAAGGCAACTTACCATGTTTTTCTTCGTCGAGTTCAAAGTCCTCGTCTAGTAGGGTAGCCTCATGTTCTCCCACAGAGAATGTCCGTGCCTTTTTTGACGGGTGCTTTCCCGACAGTTCTGGAATGGGTCCTTGATTGACACGCTGGACTTCTGATGCGTGTGTATCCGATGCTTCTTCCCCCACCCTCTTCCTCAGAGACAATATACGCTCACATCGAACCTCGCCCCTCTCCCCCCATCCGCACACTGTCGGTCTAAAATCGGCATAAAGCGAAAACCCAGTTTTGTTGAGTTCTTGGGGTGGGTAACTTCTTGCCAAAAGGCGCAGTGCACCAATTATATATGGTGTAGTCTGCCGAAATGCACGCGAGATGTATGAGAACGCGGTGCTTGGATTCGCAGGCGTGCCGTTCACGAGCGCTCTCCATTTGGACAGTTGGGTCCGGTACAATGGTCTGTCCCAGAGTCAGTGACATTGCGTGGAAAATTGCCCACGTACGTACACCCTGTGTATAAGGGGCCGCGGTGAGAAGGACGAAAAGTGCACGTTGAAGGCGAACCCACCGTCTGCCCATCAGATCTACGTATGGTTGTTGTCCACCCGAGATGGGTTCGATCTCTTTTTTCCTGCTTTGGTCTATGATTCCGAGAGAAACGCCCTTGGCGACTGCGTTCATCTCCATGTACACTGATCCTGCGATGATAAATGAGACATCCAGGGGAATCAACCACGGGCAGGGGGTGGACCTAACACCCACCGATACTCAGGGCTTCCTCCCTCTCAAATCCGAGACGCTCTGCAACGATCGTTGCCCACGCAGTCATGAGCGGTGCACGATTGATCACCGTGCTCTTCACTTTCAGGACCTCATTATTTGCGTCAGCACTCGACATGGTTGAAATGATCCCCAAGAAGACGAAACACCAACCTCCTCGTCCAAGACGTCGTTGAAATCCATACTTCCATATGCTGACGCTTCGTCCGGCGGCGCTTCGGGCAGGAATTCGTTCGAGTCGTCATCGTATTTGCGTTTCTTCTTTGGCGTGATCTACGCGGCCCAGGCAAACCCTGAGAAGTCGTCGGGTACGAGAAAGGGGGGCGTACCAGTGTTTGCACGGTACTAGGGTGCTTGCTGCTCGTCGGCACTGCTACGGGCTGCGCATCACTATCCCCTGCTGACCCAGGTTTTTGGGTGGGTCTTGTATATCCGGCCTTGCGAATGGCGGTGAGGATGAGCTTGCGAAGGTCTTTGTCCTTGACCCCGAGCACCTGTAATTTGGCGTCGTCCAGTTGGGCTAGAAGAGCCGGGGTGTTGTATTCCTTGAAACTGGGTTGGGTTTAGGAGAGTGCTCAGGTCAAGCCAGGGACGAGACCGACACTTTACTGGCTACGGCCATTGCCATTGGAACGGAGACATTATTGTTCGTGAGGAGTTTGAGGAAGTCGGGCAAGATGAGTTTCTTGTTCATACTCTATGATAATAGACTGTCGCGAAGATAACAATGTGGCTCATCCTGATTACGACATCACAAACTGTTGACAATTCACAGAAATAATATTAATCTGCGCATTGGTATAGTGACGGTGTTGCAATCTACTCCTCTCTTGCCTACGTATCCTACGAGAGCAACTAACCTCACTTGTCCAGGCAGGTGGTTTCCACGATGATGCCCGTGACACGGTAAGGGTCTTTTCCCAAAGTGAGTTAAGGAACGCAATCCGTGTGGAAACCAGGGACATACCGATGTTGGAAGCGGGACGACGATCTTCCAAATAACCATAACCCTGGGTGGCCACGTGCCTCGGGACACGGATGGAAGCACCACGGTTGGCAACACCGGAACTGAAGGCACCGATGTGACCGGTCTCGTGACGACCTGTGAGACGGAGCTCGTTGTCTTCACCATAGACGGCAATGTGCTCGTCGTGACGCTTCGAGAGCTTCTCGATCGCCTCGTTAATAAACTTCATTCCTCCTGGCTCGCGCATAGGGAGCGTGCTGTAGTTGGTGTGGCAACCAGCACCGTTCCAATCACCCGCAAGAGGCTTCGGGTGGAAAGAAACCTTGACACCCCATTGCTCGGCAATGCGAACCAAGAGATAACGTGCAATCCAAAGATGGTCACCCATGGAGATGCCTTCACAGGGGCCAACCTGGAACTCCCACTGAGCGGGCATGACCTCGGCATTGATACCGCTGATGTTCACGCCAGCGTAAAGACAAGCACGGTAGTGAGCCTCGATGAGATCACGAGCAAAGACCTTTCCAGTACCTGAAAGGACGATAAGGAAAGTTCAAGAGAGTGGGAGGGACAATATACCTGCACCACAGTAGTAGGGACCTTGGGGACCAGGGAAACCACCCTTGGGCCAGCCGAAAGGAGTGTTTCCGTCGGCATCGAAGAGGGTGTATTCTTGCTCGAGACCGAACCAAGGTATAGCGTCCTTTGCGAGCTCCATGACCTTGGCAGCGTGGTGACGATGGTTTGTCCTGTTGGGAGTACCGTCGTTGTTGTAGGTCTCTGCGAGGACAAGGATGTTGTCACCGCCACGGAAGGGGTCCTTGAAGATCGCAGCAGGACGGAGGTAGACATCGGAGTCGTGGCCCGGAGCTTGATTGGTGGAGGAGCCATCAAAGTCCCAGACACGGAGTTGGCCGATGTCGGTCACCTTTTTGGAGACGGTCTGTGGGGGACGTCAGCAGAGAGGAGGTGTCAGATGGAATGGACAAACGGTGGTTTTGGAGCGGAGGCCGCCATCACCATCAACCCAGACATCTGAAGAGCGCTGAGCAACGAAGCAGGGGAGGCAGAACGGACATACACTCTGCCTGGACTTTGTCGCCCTGGGGAAGGGCGAGATAGGGTGCGAGGAGGTCGTTGCGGTAAGTGTACTGAGAGGAAGACATCTTGGTGGAGGAGCACAAGAGACTGCTGCGCTGCGGCTGCTCTTTAAAGCAATCTGGATGGGAGTCTGTTGGGATTTATTTGGGGGGCGTGTGATTGGTTGATAAGCCCCCTTTTCAAATCGGCCGAGCACGCGACGGGCCGATCAATCTGATATACCCCAAAGTAACGCTACCGCCTTCGCACTGCCCGCCGTCGCCGTCTGCCAGCGTTGGTCCCTGTCTCCACCACTGCACCGCTATCACTTCCCAGATCTTCCGCTACCTCCCCTTCCGATTCCCTCCGAACCCGCATCACCCTGCTCACCAGGCACAAGAACCACGTCCTCGAAACAGCAGGCGGCGTCGCCGATGACTCGTCAAGCAAGCATATGTCTGGCCCGTCGCACTGATAACGTTTACTCCCGTCAACCTGTCTCCCGGTGACACCAGCTGACTTACAAGATAAACTCCGTTGCCATCAACAACCATGTCAATCATCTTTCCGGGAACAATATTTCCCTCTTGGTCAATTCGTGGTCCACCGCCAAGATTGACTTTGACCTGCAATATTAATGGCGTTCCCCACTGGCATCTCACAGTCGTGGAAACAACCCACCTTGCGCCTCCCCTCAAGTGGCACCATCTTGGGTCCCCATGCCACCAACCGTGCGGCACGCATCGTCTGCCGCACCTTCTCAAGATCCCGTCTGTAGTTCACCTTCTGCACGAGATACTGCAGCCCGCTTGTCAAAACCACCAGGAACATCAACACCATCTGTAACCCTACTGTCCAGCTAGCCACTCATCACACAATCATTGTACTCACCACAAGCCCCGGTCGGAACCTCGAGTAATAGTATCCAGTGCCCCTCCATTTTGGTACGCCGTTCTTGTAGAAAAAGTCGTACCTTGTGCCCAACATTAACTGCGCTGCTATGCATCGGGGACCATTGTACGAACCGTTTGCGACCCTCGGGACTCCTCAGTGTATTGACGATAACACCGAGTCTGGCAAACCGTTCCTGGATACCTTTGACACCAGGATTCTTATCGGGACTGTGGTACCATTAGCCATTCTATCAAGTCCCTCAGTGGGCAGATCTGACTGGAGCTGCATGCTTTTCTTTCGGTATGCCTTGTTGATCTCCGTGAGACTGGCTGTTGGAGGCACATCTAGCCAGGAGTAAAATGTCGTTCCCTTGCCTGCATAATACCACAGCAACCCTATTTCAGCCTTAAGGCAGGTGTCTATCATTAAGACGGACCTTCGGATGCTTCTAGTGCGCTAACGATGTCAAAAATTTCATGGTCTTCCTGAGATGCATGTCTGAATATAAGTAACAAGCCCCTTCCCAGCTCACTTACTTTCGTCCATCTGTTGTGGGCCACTTTGATTAGTCGTTCACGAAACCCGATGAAGACGTGACTCACGCAAGCACCGCCGTCGCCAGCGCCGCCAGCAAGGCAACGAAGAGGAAAACCCTCATTTCCCCTTCTATGAGCGAATAAAGTTGCAACAAGGAACCAGGGTCTCGTGGCAGAGTGCGCAAGAAATTTACTTGAAGCCTGAACGCGGCACGCGAACGTGGTTTAGAAGGTCACGTGATTCAAACAACGGCATACATGACTCAATTCCAGCTTGAGCTACGTTCCTTTTCTATCATGGCGCCCCGTAAGAAATGCCTGATATGTGGATCGCGGCAGTGGCGGAAGAATGCCGTAGGCATGGTCACCTGCAGTGAGGGTCATGTTCTTCAGGTGAGCACTTCCAACAGTGTTGAATCAACGTGACAAATTATCACCATACAACTCGTGCATGATAGCACTACGTCAATGAATCTGAAGAAGCAGATGACGTGGGCACCCATATGATGAATAAACGCACTCTCAAATCTAATCGAAAGAAGAAGGAGAGGGCGAGTAGAGCCGACCCGAAACGTACGCGATTCTCGACCCATTCATGATACATGTTGACCACAGGGGTCCAGTCTATCACGGTGACAGAGCCCGTTTTCATTACTATCAGTGTCTTCAACTTCTCTTTCGGAAACAAGTGGCAGCACTGATAGCACTCTGGAATCTGCCTCCCGAGTTCGAGGTGTGTCGGCCCTTGGGCTTGCTGGTATTATAAGCATGTTCATCTAGTCAGGCAATTTGCAGAGACTTGTGGGTATTCCATCTTGATCTCATTCCGAATCCACCACCCGCAGAACCTTTTCACTACACCCGAGAGCAGGAAGGGTACCAACGTGAGCCCGAGGAGAGGGACCGTAGTCGATCGAGACCTGAGTACGAGGAGGATGCCTGCGCATCGGAGAGCGCTGCTTCTGTGCCTGACAGAAGCTCCTCTTCTGAAATGCTTACCCCAGAAATTGCAGTGCTCCTGGAAGAGAATTCCGAAGTCAATTCATCAGACGATAGGTCTTCCGATGACGAACTTCGTGCTAGGAACGACGTGCACGCATCGTCCAAGAATCCCTTTGTAAGCCGAGCAGATCGCCCTGAGAACACTATCGCAGTGCTCGTTCTTGCGTGCTGGACCATTCGGCTGCCGGTTGTCTACATGGACTTCATCAAGTAAGCCATGTCGAGACCCCCCCCTACGATCACATGTGAGATGGTGCTGACCCACGTACCCAGTGCCATTGAATCACATTCGCTTCCATATCTCGACCATGCTCGTTCTTTCCCATCGTCCCTTACACGCCACCTCACGAAACACGCTGTTCAGGCATTGTCTCCTCATGTATGACTTGACGTTCATCAATCATGTCGGTGCTAAATGATGTAATACGCAGTACGCGCCAAAGGCATTGTCTTTGCATCGCCTAACGTCTCGTTTCGCTAGCCGACTTTATGAAGCCTTTGACATCGACATTCCGTCACTCAATGCTGCTCCAATCCTCTGGCGTGTTGTGCAAGAATGCTTTTGTAGCACCCGTACGCTTGCTTCGTTGCACAAATGAGTTACCTCCTGATGAAATCGTTGTTTAGCGATGCTGTATGTCCTGACAAAGAGGGTCGGAAACATGCTTTCTCTAGGATTATCCCTTCAGAATTCATCGGCGCATGCGTTACCTAACACTAGAAAAAGAGACGCGGACAGCCAGAGGCATGACAATGTTCCCCTTGAAATTTCTCTGGCAGCCACTGCCATTGTGGTGCTCAAACTCGTGTATGGCCTGGATGGGAAACAGAGGCAGGACCCTTTACGTACAAAAATCACACAAACTGATGTCATTCTAGACTCCCCAGAAGCTCAGATGATGTGGCATGTGCATTTCCTGCCGTTACTGCATTTTTGGCGGCCGTCAAAGAGGCAGATCACGCTGAAAGTCGTGTCAACAGCCATCGGTTTGGCTCCCGGGTGTCTCTGTTTGTCATGACGCCTACAATTTGTGTTGTGGCATTAATCTCAGTACTGCAGGTCTGTGGGCGATCTCGACGATGCGACCCTGGATGAATACCTTGATTTCTGCCAAAAAGTATTGCCGGATCTAAAAAGGGATGGTGGGTGGTCTCACGAGGCACGGGACGAACGTGACACTGAATGCACGTGGTCGTACGGAAACAGCGCATCGCGTTATTGACAACTATTTTCCATTGGCGGGTGGGACAGGAAATCGGCAGCAGGGTGAACGACCCAATCTGAGAGGCCGAGGACTCTCATCGACAAAGGAAAATGATGGGGACATGGGCATCCTTGAGCCGGGTGAAATGTACACGATTTACGACGCTAAAGATGTGCTGGGAAATCTTTCGGGAGATCTAAAGATGATCGTTGAAAGGTCAGCGCGATGGGCGGGGGTCGATTGTGATTTTGTGTGCGGGGTGGTGGAGCGGTACGAGCGACGACTTGTGCGGTGGTGGAATGACAGGCGACACGGACGGAAAGGGGAGGGGGAAGATCAGGATCAAGAGGAGGGACGTTAGGGGCGATGAGCGCTCAGCGCGGCATGTCCGAGTTGTGTTTCAACGAGTCATGGATTAGAACGGCTTCACACGTCGGTACGGGGGAAAAACCCCGAACGCTCTGCAGCAAGCGGACCTCGTTGGCGTCGTTGTTTGCTGGCTTATTCGGGAGCGAACTGCCGTACCGAACTGCGCGTCACGCATTTGCGGGGCTCATGCCAGTCCCATTTGTAATGCGCTAAACACCATCCGGAGAGTCTACACCGCTCCTTCCTTCTTCTCCACCACCACCCGATGCGTAGACTGGCCTCTGTCCTCGTCCCATCGTCCAGGCGCAGCGACAAGTCGGATGTGCCCCCTTCTGCTGCCGACGACACATCCCAACCCCGTCTTGTTCACAAGAAGTCCAGGGTCTTCCCCTCCCTCTCCAGAAAACATCTCTCCTTCATAGACCCACCATCCCTCGTCGCCAGCGACCTTGCGAATTCCTCTTCCTCCTCATCCAGCGGTTCAACTACCCTCCGCACACCCGACGATGACGGCCTCCCACGCACGCCCAGCAAGAAAGGCAGTTGGAAGTCTTGGTTAGGAGGAAAGAACCCTGCAATCAGCGATCACCCCGAGGGACACCATTCCCCCCCTTGGCAATCATCCCAAAATGCTTTTCTCCGCCCTCCAAAGTCCGGCTCCAACGAAACAGACGATGCATCCTCCCAGTCCGATGAACCGTACGGCAACCCTGACGACATTCACACCCCACTATACTCCCGTCAACAGATGGCCAATGCACGTGCTAATGCGCGTACTATGATCAAGAATAGTCTTGTGCACCAGTCCATTTCGGCTCCGCTGTTCCAGTCCTCAGACGCTATCTCTTTCCCTCGCTCGTGCCATGGTTCTCGACGTCTCTGCCGTCGTGAGACACTGGAGTCGGAATTGCACAAAAAGTCGCTTCTAGCCCATCTAGACCGTCTATCTCCCTCCGCAGAATCATCTATTGTCCCGCTTGCATCGAAGCCGATCTCTTCGAAACCACAAACCCATCGAAACTTTCAGGACGATATTTTCCCTTCGGCCGATTCTGTAAGCCTTCATTGTAGCGGTCTCGAAAATTGGGTTTCGCGTCCTTGCTTTGAGGACAGGCTTCAGCTTTGGACTCTCTCTGATTCCGGCGAAATTATCCGCACTCGCATTCCGGGGTCTCACTTAGGGGTGGCTGCGTTGGAGTTTTCGGAATCACTCGAGCTATTGGCCGGTACGCTGCCGGAGAGTGACGAGAACGTGGAGCCAGATATGTTCGATACTGCCTTGGAGTTCACGCTGCCACCTCTGACTTTGAGTGAGTACATCCCTCTTAGCCTTATTATGGATGCTAAGATTTCCGCTCGTAGATCCCGATCCTCCTGCGACTCAAATGAAAGAATTAGTGTCGGAATCGCTCTCTCCCCAATCTGACCTGTCACAGTCCGAAAATTCACTCGCCAAGCTGTCTCCTTCACGTCAGCTTAGCAATGTCCAGCTGGCTTTACCTAAGGCTCTATCGCCTGCGCAACAGCCTAACGGACCTACAACTTCTGGATCTGCAGTTACAAACGATGCAGTTCCAAAACGAGGAGTCCGCTTTGCAGATGATGACGGCAAGGATGATCAGATACCCTTGGGCTACGTTCTTCGCATTCGGAAGAACAAGGAACAGAAGGCTCGATTCCTCCGTGAAGAGCGGGAACGTCGGGATCGCGCAGCACAGCCTTCCATGGAGAATCGTCGAGCAACAGCTCCGCTTCAAGAAAACCGAGTTTCGAGGGTTGTCGCCCCCCATCAGCTTCCTTCACGACCTCTGATTTCCCTGAATGAACCACCAAAACTGCAGCAGCAGCAGCAACCTACTTTTTCGCATGCCCTCCGGGAGGAAGAACGTCTTCGTCGGGAAGCTGAAAGAATTGAAATGGACAAATTACGACGGTCCAGAGAGCTGGCAAAAAAGCAGGCGGAGGAACGGCAGCGTGCTTATACCGAGGAACTTCTGGCCACACGAGCAAGACGCGAGGCCTCTCGTGCTGGGCGCCCGCCCGAGTCGGCATCATTAGCTTCACGGGTTCCTGACCACGATCACTCTGTTTCTCGGGACTCGATGTATGCCTCGCTTCGGAGGTCGAGCATGTCACAAAAGTATGCTCCCGAGCTGGTTTTCTCTCCCGTCTCACCCCGCGAGGGTTCGCCTTCAAGCTCTACACCTGCTACGCCTGGAAGTCAGTACAGCTTCTCGAGACCGCCTTCGCTTTACTCTGTTCATACGGCGTCATCGGAGGACGTTAATGGCAAGCGTGCCAGTAGACGCATGTCCGCAGTCTCGGACTCGGCAAAAGGGATGTCACTTCATCCGCCGTACGACCCTCGGGCTTCGTTTAACCCGTACGCATGGACGAATGTCCTACCAGTTGCTGTAATCCCCCCAGTTCCCCCAATGCCTGCTATACCGATGGTCAATGGCATTCCGTTTTATGGGATGGATATGCCTCTACTTCCTCCCACTGCCCCATTCATGATGAATCAGTTCGGCGCTCGTCCCCGTTCGTATACTGGGTCATCAGGGCAAAATTCCCCTCTACAGAGCTCGACGTCACTTTCCAGAAACTACAGCTCTGAAGGGGTCAATTCTAGCAGTCGTCATTCGAGCCCCCATTCCTCTGGGTCACATCAAAGACGTTCCAGTGACGATGCTGCTCGGATGGCAAAGACGCTGGGAGATTCTCGATTGTATAATGATGTTCGGGGTGGTAAAGCGTCCGGGTCTCTGCGTGTTACTCCGTCGCAGAGTAGTCCGCGACGGTCGAGTTGGCTTCCACCCGAACAAAGCCTAACAAAGAAATCGTCGTCGCTAAGACCTGTGTCTGGTGCTTATTCTTCTAGGACACCTGTGCATGCGCGTCAGCGGACTGCTGCATCATAATAGACTGTCCTTGTCTCTCATGGCACAACATCAGCACCCCTGCATCTCCACTATTTGCAGTGGATCTCATTCCCTCGGACACACTCATTTGATACCCCTACCCTTGGAACCCCTCCAACGATCGTAATCCTCATAGTCATACCTAAAATCATTACACACGACGTCGACGCACACTATGGATATTTCCTAACTTAATCTTTCCCGGTTGACTGAGGATTTCTGTTTCTTTTCAACTATCTGGACGATTTTGGAACATTGTCGGGTTTCCGCAACTCCACAACTCCTCGCATTTTGCAGTCACGCTGGTCCATGTTTTCTTTCCAAGCATATCTATTGGGTTTTGCGCTTTACTCGTTGACATACCTGCGCAGCTACCTCGATCAGATCTATATTACAATGTACAATGCATTCTTGTGGTTAGTCTGGTGACCAGCCCGTCTAAAAGATGGTCGCTATTACTCAAGTGGAAATTGGATTCGCAAATGGTTGAGGCAGAAGTACATGTTGGATGGTGGGGAAAAAATGTCAACCAAGACCACCCCATGGTCCACGTATTCTTCGGGCAAGCTGTATGTCACGCTGCATGATGGTGACGCGTTTGGCGTGTATAGCACAGAGATTCCTGGGGGGCGAAACGTCTCAGGGGGGAAGGGGAAGGGGAAAGTTGGAGAGTCACGCACGCGTCCTCAAAGAGATGGACGAGAAAGGCCTCCGTCGCTTCCTGCAAGGCCAATATGGCAGAGCTCTGCCAGCGCAAGGCGGCTTCGCCCGTCTGATAGTTGGTGTCGGTCATCATATCCAGGGCGATCTCGCGAACCTGTATGTTCGATCCGTGGTGTCAGCGCAAGGAAGGGGAGGGACAGAGGGGTGCCGTACGACGCGAGAGAAAGGGAGCTTTCGGAGGAGGAGGTCAGTGCTGCGCTGGTACTTGCGAATCTCGCGAAGTGCGAGCGTGCCGGGACGATAGCGGCGCTTCTTCCGCTGAGCAGGTTGCTCAGTGGCATCTGACTGGCCTGGGGCGGGTTAGACGACGCGTTGTGGGGTGGTGTACGCTGCTCACGGGGGTGCTTGCTGCGAGAGGAGGACGCGACGGATGGACCAGCGCCAGTGCTCTTGCGGGCGGTGGAGGGTTTTGAGGGTTTTGGAGGGGCCGAGGACGCGTTGTTGTTGTCGCCGTCGTCTGGCTGGGGACGTTTCCGCTTTTGCACCGTCTGTGCCATGATGGCTGAACGCGACCGAGTGTTTCCATTTTAGGGCCCATGGTAATATGGTCTCCCCTGTGATCACTGGCTACTATCGCTACACAGACATCTTCTTTGAATGGTACGCCCATCTCTCCCCCTCGCTCCCCTCGCCCCTCACACCACCATACAGGCATCAGGCACTCTCCGATCCCCTCGATCGCGGCCCCCTCAAGGCCCTCCTTGCCCAGGACGCCATCGTGCACCCCGACCACCCCCTACATAAGGATGGCGTCCAGGGCGTGGAGCTCTACGTTGGCACCCTCCAAAACTTTGAAACCCGTCTCCTCTTCTCCTCCGCACAGGTCGAGTACCTGAGATACTGGCTGCACGCCATGCAGCTCACGCAGCACCCCATCCCGCTGCCCTACTCCGACTGTCTCCTCACCGGGTCCAGTCTCAGGCACGTATCCCCCGTTCAATTTGGCACCAGAGAGGAACTCCGCAAGGCCCTCAAGGTTAGTTTGCTCGCTCGCTCGTCCCCCCGTCCTTCTGATCGCCCCACAGCAAATCGAGAAAAACAACAAGCGTCTCAAGGGCGTCGATCCGACCCTCAATGCACGTCGCGACATATTCGAGCGCGTGCGCTCCATCTGGTCCCAGAAACGCGGCGTGTGGTGTGCCCTCGACTTTGAGGCGTGGGACAGGGATCATACCCTCCTCACCGAATTTGGGTGGAGCACCGTCCACTGGGAGGACGATGAGCAGATCGGTGAACAAGGCCATCTCATCGTCAAGGAACACAAGTATTACACCAACACCTTCGTCCCAGACCACAGAGAAGCGCGTCACTTTTCCTTTTATCTGCGTACATTTCTCATAATCGCACGACCAGTACTATGCATTCGGTACGAGCGAGCAGGTCGACAAGGCCACGTTCAAGAACCGCATCCAGACGCTCGTCGCAGACCTTCAATCTCGTGGTCCGGTCTTCCTGATTTTCCACGACAATAACCAGGATATCAAGTACATGTGTTCCCCATCTCTCGCTCGCGTGTGCGTCTAACGTGAACGACAGATACCTCAAGTCAAAGGCCGTGGAAGTCACATTACCTAGCTTGGCATTCATGCTCCCAGAGATACCCCCACAAGACGGTACTTTCGTCATCGATACTTCGGACCTCTTTGCTGCGCTCGAGGGTGAAGCAGGTGGCAACCGTCGATCACTAGAGCGTGTCTGTAGACACCTCCAAGTCAGTACGACATATCTCCACAACGCAGGGAACGATGCGCATGTAGGTTGTTGCTAATCTCGGTGGAATACACCGCTCACGTGTCGGACAGTACACAATGTTGGCACTACAATCCATGGCTTCTGGGGATCCCGTTGACATGCAGCGGGAGAAACGTTGGCCCAATCGCACAGCCAATAATACCGGAACACCACAGACTGGCACGGGTGTCAAGGTGAACTTTGATTCTTGGGAAGAGGAAGAGGACTTTTCCGATCAAGAAGGTATATTCGGACCCATCATTGACACGACCCAGTCAGCCGTTCCGGATAATAACCCTGACGATGGGGAGTGAGCGAGCTGGGTGGCGGAATGCTCGACTCAAAATATGTTCGTCTATACTATATGATATGACGCAGGTATATAAGGAGAAATCGCAAGGTTCAGATTGTTGCTCGTGAAAAACGTGTGGCTACCCGGAAGGAAGGTGTTCACTCTTCCTTCTCGTCGTCGACATCGCCGTTAGCAATATCGTCATCCTCGTCGTCCGATCTGTCGTCCGTCATGGTAGAGGGTTTCAGGGACCTACAAGACCTACATCAGGGGATGTAAAAAATAGGATGGCATCACGGACCTCAGAGCAATGCGCAAGATAAAGTAGTACCAGAATAAATTGAGGATCTGGAGCAGTAGAATTGGCGTAAAGATTTGATACTTCATCCACGGAGCAAGCCAGGCCCCCGTCTCTGGTGCCCACACTCGGGTGGCCTCACTATTGGAGGTTAGAAATGCTGCGAAGCCAAGATGGTAATAGTACTCACGGAATGAGGTCGAATTCGTACCACACCGACCAGAGCATTACGATGTTTAAATAGTGCCGGAAGTATCTGCCCACAAAATACATCGATAACCGTACAGACGTGGACAAGGAGTACGACTGACGTCCACATGCAAAGGAATATTATAAAAGCAACTAGTTTTGCCCGAGTGAGTTGCAAGTAGTTAAGAATCTTGGAGATCTATCGCACGCAGTCAGACAAGACGAAGCGACGAGCAGGAAGACACTCACAGCAAGAAAGACATCCGGAATATCCATACTCATATATACGGCATTACCAATGAGCGTCATGTTGACCAGATAGCTCCATCTGTGAAGCAGTGTGTAATAGGAATTCCTGTCGAAAGGAGTGAGCGTACCCAATGAGCCAGAGTGTGACCAAGTGGTGGGCAACGAGTTCGCTGTAGTCCTTGCGTGGTTTTTCGAGACGGAGAAGAAGGACAATGAGCTGTTGGCACCAGTAAGCAGAATGCATGAGGTAGTATCGCTTCAAGTCAGGTATCATTTCCCAGTGAGGATAGCCTACGGACAGAGATACGTCAGAACATAGAAGGGGCGCCGAAAGGACGGAGGAGACCTCGCCAAAAGTACTCGGTCTGGTACCAATAAGTTGGCAATCGAGACATGATGTACTATGTAGGAGAGTCAGGAGGCAAGTTGGAGGAGAGGATGCGATACTAACAAAACCCCAAGCACCCATACAGGCGAAATAAATGGCAGCATAACCCTGTTCAGCGAATCTGTCGAGTTTTGTGAGGCGTTTTATGCCGAAATGGCGGGCTATAGGATGACAGATGTTGGTGCCAATGACCTGGCGGACGAAGGAGAAAAACACAATGTAGTATGCGACGAAGACAAGATCGAGATAACCCTTTTGGTAGCGAACATCCGAGTCAGGGGAAGAGGGGACGCGGTGAGAGATGAAAAGAAGGGGTCTGAACGGGTTTGGGAGGCCCTGGGCGACGTACGGGGCAAGGACCTCCCAATTTATGTAGAGCAGAAGAGGGACCAAGAGGAGTTTGGCCGAGGAAGCTGGTTGTGTATGAGTTCAAGGGGACGGGGACACGTGAAAATGCAAGTACCAGGATTGACGACCCATCTCGAGGACCTGAGGTCAGACCAAAAGCCGGGTTCGGGATAGAGAGGGCCCATGGACGGGGCGACGGGCGAGTTCGAGTCGAGAGGGCTAGAAACAAAGTCAAAAGACGGAGAAGGGTGGAGGAAAGTACGGTACGTCTGGGACGCGAACGGGCCGGTGAGATGGTGTGTGCGGTCAGTCCTGTTCGACAAATTTTAGGCGCTGGCGACTGGGCGCGAACTTAAGCGGACTTACTCGATGCGACGGAGCGCGGGCTGGGTGCGCCGGGTGAGGGTCATGGCTATGGGTCAGGTGTTGGGTTTCCGTTTTTAGCTGTATGTCTTAACCGACCATGTTCTCCACTCGGGGACTGTTTCAGCCGCTGGCGTGTCCTCGCAACTCGGACTGCACTCGCCCGCCGTTTTGTCCGTTCTCGCACGCACCCGACGCCCCATCCCGCACCCCGCCCATCGCAACACCCGACGCCGTACCCCGCACCCCGCCCATCCCGACTCCCGACTCCGCCCCGCCGCCCACCGTCCCCGCAAAGCGGCCCTCCGAACTCACCGCCTCCCCTTCCCACCCAGAACCCCCTCCACAGCGCATCAGAACCGCATCCGCCCCAAAGCCAGTCCCCCGCGCCGCGTCGTCCGTGCGTCCTCTCCCTCCGTCCTGCTTCCTCCCTCATCTCCACTCCCTAGTCCGGTGCGCCCGTCCTCAGAGTCAATGCCGCGCAGTCGCAGGTTGCCCTCCCTGTCCGCCAGGTTCGCGACCGCCCCCCCTCCCACTTCCTCCTGACCTCCCCCCACAGGCCATGCTCAAGAGCCTCTACGACCACTTTCTCATCCTGTACGAGAACCTCCTGCCTTCAAACCCAACCATTGCCTCCGAGCATGCCTTGCGCCAGGAAGAGCAGGTGTACAAGAACTCGACGAAACTCACTTATCGCAATGTACGCATCACCACCTTCCCTCTCGCCTGTCTCATCCCTTGTCTTAGGCAGTCATAAACTCGATCGCTTCCCTAAAGAAACGCCCTATCCCCACTTCCATCTCTCATCCCTCTGTCGGTACCGACCAAGATATCGCAGCGCGCACAGAAGCACGCAACAAACTCGACGCACTCCGTCTCACCCGTTCCATCCTCACCCACCTTCTCATGACCACAGATACCATGCAAAAGTGGCATTATATAACTGAAATACCCGCTGGTGAGGGGGGATCAAAGCCACACGCAGTCGGCCAAGTCGCAAAATGCGAGCGTTGTGGTCAGCCTTATATGGTCACCAACACCCCTGCCCCCGAGGAGTGCACTTATCATTGGGGAAAACCGTTCAGCAAAACGATCAATGGTGCGTCCGAGATATCCATGTCGTCCTTCGTGTTCGAACCTTGACTGCAAGGCGAGAAGCTCCGCATATACTCGTGTTGTTCAAAGACCACAAGCGAGGATGGCTGTTCAAGAGGATTTCATGTCTTTTATGAATCCGACCCAATCGATCTTCACCTCCGTCATCCATTTTCGCTCACACGACCTCCCAAATCTCGCGATGGTGACAACTCTGCGGACACGGCCTTCGATGTCGTTGCCCTAGATTGCGAAATGATTTACACTACGGGTGGCATGCGTGTGGCACGAGTCTCAGTCATCGACGGTACTGGGACTGAGATTTTCGACGAGCTAGTCCGGATGGATGATGGCATCGAGGTCATGTCAGTATTCTACTCTGCGATGCCTCTTCTCTGGCCTGATCTCTCTTAGAGACCACAACACCCGCTTTTCGGGAATCACGAAGGGGGAACATCAAAAGGCGTCGTTGACGCTTCCTTTGATACGTCAATCGCTCGATGCATTCATTCATTCCGAGACCATCATCATTGGACATGCCCTAGAGAATGACCTCAAGACTTTGCGCATGGTGCACCACCAATGTATTGATACTGCGATCCTGTTCCCTCACCGAGCTGGACCGCCATATAGGCGATCTCTCAGAGATCTGTCCGTGCTATCTCACCCCCGCATGCTCCACGTTCACTAACCGTGACCTATTAGCGCGAAGGAACACCTTGGAATATCAATCCAAATTGGAAGTGGATCAACTGGCCATTCCTCAGTAGAAGACTCCATCGCGACTCTCGACCTTGTACGATGGCATATTCTAAATAAAGCAAAAAACAGGACTACAACACCAGATTCATAGCCTCTGCATCCACCAACCATACTGTACACTACTGCGTCCATATACTCATATACTGTTACATCTCGACTGTCGTTGAGTAGTGTACCCCTTGGACTCTATTTATTTTGGTGGGGGTGCGCTGTGTAGAGGCTCACCAGGGCACCCATTACTCGTCCGTAAGATTTTCAACGAATTAGCGGCCCTTGATAAGACATGTTCACAGAGTGAAAAAGGATGCAGGGGAAGGGCATCTAACCGGTGCGTGCTGTCAGACGCCCCATGATATCATCGCCGCCCTCCTGTTCCTCTACATTGTCCGACTGTGTGACCTGAGGAGGGATGATAAGTAACAGAGATCGTCAGCTACTGCTGCGAACAAACCACGCGTAGGACAGATTTCTTCGAGGACTCTTGCATTTCCCCAGCTATAATAAGTTCGTCCAGGATCTATGGGGCACGTAAGCTGCCTACGCAGTACACACGAAACAGCACCTACAGCATACGCCTTCTGGAAGTTGAATATACTGTGCAAGAGCCATCACTAGACGTCCTGCGAACCTATTGAACGTTCCGACTTACAGGTCCAGCTCGCACACCTGTCACGGTCGCGCAGTCAAGCTTTCGAACGCAGACGGACAAAAAAGGATGACGCACATTTCCAAAGTATCTGTCCAAGACCTCCACATAACGGTGGATGATCTCTAGTGTTATGAGCTCGTTGTCGCCAGAGGTGATCCCACAGACGAAGAACAACGAGGCGTATCTCCGGTAGACGACCTTTGTGTCTGCGAAACAGCCAAACGGACCCATGCGTTACATATCCACGTCCCCGCCGTCCCAGTCAATCGCAGGAACAGTGAGAGGTCTCGAAAGTACTCACCCTTGTACTCTAAAAAGTTACACATCCGCGTGCGCCGAGCCAAGACTAGCTGGGTAACGTCCTTGACGATCTTGACCTTTGCCTTCGGAGCCATCGTTGTAAACCATTTTGCAAGGCGTACTTTCCCTGATGAGAGATTACAATGTGAGATGTTACTTGTCGTCTTTTCCGTGAATATGGGACGAGCCTTGTCGTGACACGAGTAAGATGTAGTTGATCATAACGAAGTAGGCAGGCCAGTGGCTGTGCATAAGACGTCCATTACGTCGACAAACAGAATGGTATTACTAGGATCTATGTGTGTACTATGTTCACCGATAGTCTGGTGACCAGATTGTTCTATGAGGAAAGCCGTCGATAGACGTAGAACGGTCTGGTCACCAGACTAGTTCACCGAGCGGAACGAGCATCCGACACAACCAACATGAGTTGTCCACTACATCGAAGGAACGCATTCCAGTCAGCACAAAAGTCTCAGTCGGGGAGAATGGATGAAATCAGATTAGATCAAGAAGCGTTCATCGGGCACCACTTGCTCGCAAAGGAGAGGGTGTCCTCAATCCACTTTTTGTCGTCATTGGCCTCGAGAACAGAAAGCGAACTCACCAAAAGATCTACTTTTAGCGCAGCTTACCGGCCGCAGGAGAGGGTGACGAGGGTGAAGGCGGCGGGGGGGGGGAGGAGGCCAAAGCTGCCAATCTTCTTTTCCTTCGTAACTCCCAGTAGTCGAACATCCAGGTCTGCACAAGCCCAAAGGTGGCCGACGTTACCCAGTACAAGACAACACTCTGCAAAGTTGATGAGCCTGGAAAACGAACAGCATAAAGACAGTAGATCTACCCCAGGGACCATCGCCGCAATGAGGATCCTCCCGACTGACACCAATCTGAGAGTAGACTTGATGATCTTTTGCGGTTCGACCACCCTTTCGCCCTTTGCAATCCTCTCCTCCCTCCACTTTTGCACTTTTATTTCGCGTTCACGCTGTTGGTCTGTCATGAACCACCTGGAACTTTCCACGTTTGCCAGTGTAATAAAACCAAGCGCAATCGGTAAGGTCGCGGTTGGGTCGGGATGCACGAGCGTGGAGAGAGTAAGGAAGGATTCGGAGTCAAAGGGTGTGGGGTGCTGCGATATGTGTGCGAGCACGATTGAGCACCCAACAAAAACGGGCACCTGAGTGAGGGGTGGTACGGCCATCGTCGTCATGGGTTGACAATGATATTCTGCGAACAGTTCTTTCTGGCGGGCTGCAACCTGACGAAACGAGCTCAGCTTGCGACTATGAAACGAAGCGGTGGGACCATACGGCTTCTTTCATTCTGGTATGGTGGATCGTTTGCAGTTCCTCCTTCGTACCTCGCACTTTCGCCCTCTGCATATCTTCGAGCACTCTTTTCGCAATCACCGGTCCCTCTGACTGCAGACGAGGTAAAGCCTGTTCTTCAGCCCTCCACTGTCTTCGCTTGGACTGCACAAGCATCAGTGAAAACTTGGACAGAGTGCAATGAGTAAGAATTCACCCATACTGAGAACGGAACGGTGAATACAAGTCGAGTGAGCACCGTACAAAGAATGATTGTTGTGGTATATGCAGGCCATGACGGCGGAATTGGAAGGGCGATTGCAAGGTCGAGGAAACCATCCTTGAGGACGTCTAAACTGACAAAGCTCCTCCGAGGCTGGTTCAGGGTCCCGAGGCCGAGCTGGGGTTGGTAGTATGCTCTGCGCAGGATGCAGACGGGACGAGCAGCATAGCGTGCCAACATGAACTAATTCAGGCGGAGAGCGCCATTTATCCGACGCGTCAAACTACAATGAGTACACCTATGAGCATCTTGCACTTCAGTCTTCCACATCCATATCAATGACACCCTCTTCCGAGCTAGTCTCCGCTGGACAGTAGGTTGAAAACGCAAACGACTTCGCATGGAAACTTCCGGGGTTGAATACATGACAACCAGAATATGTTAACTTATATTTTTCGTATCTGTCAGCAAGGACGACCTTTGGGGCAATGCCGTTCAACATCAAGCAATCTGAATAGCAACGCAGCAACTTACGGCTGTCGGCAGTGGATACAGACGCAACGCGTGATCATAATCACACAATGTTGGTTGGATTTGAGACGTCAAGGGAGTCAGATGACCTTGGTCCAAGATTGTTTGCACGAGCTACAGAACATTTACTCAGTGTAGATTAAGGGAAAGACCAAACACCGCATACATATCTTCTCAGATCTTCTCCCATAACGTTCGACTTGACTTCCACTGTATTTCGCAACATCCTTGCCATGGTATCTTCGCGGAAAACCACAATCTCCTGTGCAAAGAACTTCAAGCGACAAGGATTAGTTGCAAAGTGTACCTTTGGAACTTTTGCCCTCAACTGGGACGTGAAAGATGAAAGTATCGGCTTCCGTGGCAGAGTCACATTGCTCGTCAGATCAAGCGGACCAGGAACAAAGACAAAGTGAGTTGAGCGAGTGATCTGGGGGTATGAGGCAATGAGTTGACCAAGGGAATCGAAGTTTTCTGCGTGATAAATTTCAGTCCTTGATGTACTTGAAGTGTAAATTCCAACATGCCATGGTATCGTTGAATATCCTGCCCACTGCCTTGCATAATTGATCGGCTGGTGAAGTTCCCGCACATGACGATAACTTTAGGTATAAAGCTGTTTTCGATGCAGTTGTCGAACATCTTTTGAAGCCCGATGAAGGTCTTGGGACTATCCAGCCAAACATCTGACAAGAAAAAGAAGTAGACATCCGAAAGCTCCTCCCGAACACGACGGGCATAATTTGACTGGATATAGTTTAGCCATGGGCTACGATGACGAAATCCGACGTACATCCTCCAACAGAGTAGTTGAGCCCTTCCCGAGAAAGTCTATGTGTCCATATATTGAGCTACAAAAGTGAGCGTTTCCTCCACGTTTTATCCGAGAGTGGCTCACCGAGCGGTCTCGCGATCTTCGCAAGGCGGTTGACCCATAGCAATCACTTCCAAGGTACCTTCCTCAGTATATTCGCCTTCTACGAGAGCAATACAACCTTCGGTGTACAATCCCTCGCCGGGATCGTCCTCGGTTAAAATAAGCACGGTAAGCAACACAACAGCATCAGCAATCCTACCAACTTGGATACGTCTAGTACGACGCATCCATCACCATCTTCGAGGCATAGCTTCCCTTCCATGTTATGCGCAAGCATGCCAAGGAGTAGAAACCTTTCTCCAGCTCTGCCCAGAAGCTGTTTTGTCGATTTTAGCTGTCTCAAGGTTTATGGGAATATATCTCGCCTGATATTGTAGCCTTGATCATACCGTCACGAGATGCTCCCGATCACGAGAGGGTAACGTGGAAGGTGAAAAGTGTTCGTTGCGTAGTATACTCTGCTTAATGATATGAAACCTGTTGCGGGTGGAAGTTATGCGTGACTCTGCTGTGCCAGACATCGTCGGTGGCACTGAGGATCTTCGAACTTTACGATGAGAGAAGGGATATCTCGGCGAAAGGCACACCTTTCAAAAGTCCCCCGTTCGTGCGACCAGTTCCAAGCTGGCATTTCGAAAGCATCAACTACATATATGTGGCTTTCGGGATCAAGCAGCTCGGTTTCAGTGCGATCACCGGATTCCTGATCTTGGAGGGCTTCGTATACTCTCTGGAGGATAGATAGAGATACCTTCATGGCAGCGTCTGCACGAGACATTCAGGAACGCAGTTGACATGAAAACTAGATACCCCACCATCTTGTTTATTATACTCTCTGGCAATTGTCTCAACGGAAGACTCGATTTCTTCGTCCGTAATCTCGTGACGATCAAGAATCTCCTCCAGGAATTGTAAGGCTTCGGGTCCAAGTGAGTGACTATACTTGCGAAAGACCTGGAAAGCTGATTGCAGTAATTCGAACACGTATACAAGCGCATCGAACCTTGATTATGATCCGCTGGCGCGCATCAGCCATACTGTCGAGCGGGGTGGAGGATGACAAGCTTTAGTTACGGCAATTGCGAAAGTGCGGACAAGAGAATGGGTAGTTAAAGGTAAACAACCCGTTCAGAAGAAACGAGCAGTGTCCAACGTTCAACACGAGTATCGCTGCGTGTGAGGAGCACTGAGCATCGACGCTGCGGAAGCGCTGAAGTACTAAATTGTCTTGACTGCACAATCCAACAACTCGCTGACGATGTCCTGAGCGTGCTAGAAGCAAAACGTAATCCAAAACAGAGCTCGTCTGCGCCAGTTACGAAGTCACGTGACACGACTCGCGTCGGAATTGGCACAAGTCTGCCCTAGTCACTTACGCAACGTTGACCATGTTCCCGACTATGGACCTCGACATAAGGCCGGGATCAGGCATAGGGATGTTTGAATTAGGTCCTTGATTCTCTCTTGCCGAGCCTGCAGCTTTACCTGATGGGGTACCCCTAGGTTCATCTCTCTGGTCAGTAATTTCCACCCTTCGAACGCTCCAGCATCTCTTCCCTCAAGTAGAGGTCAAATTCGACCTAGAAAATGCGTCTACAACCCCAGTAATTCTCCATCTGCGTCCATACTTTGATCTGCTCTTCTCGGCTTATCATCAACGACTGCACACAATTTGCCTGAGAAAGCCAAAGGATCTTCATCCCCCAGTAGCACTGCGATACAAAGATTCCATCATCTGTTGCGGTGAGGAGCCATTGGTCAAGATTAAGATTAGCCGAACTTTTGGTCCAACATATCCAGGAGATGAGCTGAGGTATCCGGGCGTCTGGTTCAGTTTTGACGATGACGCTATCAGTGAAGGCCTCAAAGGAAGCTCGTCCCATGCAATCACAGATAACAGATCGAAAGAGGTCAAGCGAATCATCGTCACGCAGAAGGATGCACAAGACGTGGGGCATGATCCTCTCGACGAGGTTATCCTCTGTCCAGCGATGTATGGAGACATTTCGCGAGCTATTGTCAAAGTAGGAGTGCATCACGTCTGCATGTTCTTTTCCTTTATATCCTGCCTTTACAGGCCAACAATGGCGTTGTCCTTCACCTCTATGGCCCCTCTGGCCCCTCTACTTCATCTCTTCACGTCCGCTTGGGTGAAACAACTGCACAGGATCTCAATATTGATCTGGGAACACCATCGAGAATATATTATAAAGATGACGAACGAATGGCAATTCATTCACCTAACCCGCACCAAGAAGACGAGAGCCAGTGTACAGATTGTAAGACATGTGTTCTCGTTGGATGGTCCCTTACCATTGTCATCAGACTTTTATAATTACTTTAGTCATGGTATCGACTTCCTGATTTCGGGTCAAACGCACTTGGTACGCAAGATCATACTACACTCGAACGTGGTGAGCAACGAGCTTCGGTATTTGATTGCATAAGTTAAGTGGGCTGTTTTAAGCCGGGTTCCCCTTTGTTCCAACAATATAAACGCTGCCCGTGGGAGCTAGAGGGAAAACCAGAGGACGATGAAGACGGTTAGTGACGCTTAGCTTTAGCCCTTATTCAGAATATACATAACTCAATTGGGCCAGATTCACCTCCAAGGATGCGTTTCACGGACAAGGTGAGGGATCCGATCTCTGTTCACCTTCCAGTATACTGAGTATCTCAGTTTGAAGCGATCAGTCACTTTCTCAGCCCCAGGGATCCCCCTCCATCAATGGTGCACGATCGTACTGAATACGAGGATAACATTACGCTACCGAGTGCAACTTCAAGTAAGATCAGTAACTTGTTGTCAAGGGCTTATTCACAGATTCGCGTAGGACTGTACGGTTACGATGGTGTGATATTGGAGGTGAACGAAGCTTCTCAGGTTGTGGCCGTCATGTTATTTTGACGGTGATCGTTTGTTTACATGTCTTGTATACGTAGTTGGACATCTGCATATTTGCATCTATCCACCATCAGCTGGAAAAAATGTCTGGCCATATCGTTCTCAGCTCTTCTAAATCGTTGATCACTGCAATCCCTTCCACATCTGTTGAGCCGTCATGGGCCCCTAATGTCATCTCCCTCCCGCCCTGCACGACGTCTAATCCCGTTTCATGGAAGTGTGCGCATCGGGCCCACCCCAGCTTTTTAGCACCAATCACATTTAATTTACTGTCGTCTATAAATAAGCATCTTGAGGCATCAGAAATGTTAGCGATCCTCATTGCCTATTAGTATGAAAATGATAAGCGCGAGGTCGAGGTAAATCTGGGGTGAATCCTTACGTTTTGGAAGAACTCTGGTTCTGGCTTGCAAGTGAAGGATGGTTGCCCGTAATCGCAGTAGACGAGTCCTTCTATTTGGTCCTGAACATTCAAGATCTTGAGCACTCGATCGGCATGCTGGTATGTTCGTCAGGATCCGTTCCAACTCTCGGTTTGCAAGACATACGTTCTTGTATGCATTTGTCAGAGCCCAAACGCGTACCTTTGTCCGGTCTAGGTCATCGAACATTTTCCTCAACTTTGGGTCCGGCTTGATATATTCCTCCAGGGGGAGGGTCCCATCACATTTCTGATCAAAATCGAGCGGGTCTGAGCGACGGGCAGTCCATCATCCCTTGTCAAATGCAACTACTTGACGTAATTACCTATGTCGTGGTGCCGCGTGAGGCCGCGTAGAGCGAGTCCGTATTGCTTATAGTACTTGTGATGCAATTCCGACGCTTCAGCTTCATCGATGCCCAGGGAG
>JAHZSR010000246.1:0-25264 GCA_025782845.1 Boletus coccyginus | reverse complement strand
TGTAGGAGACATGCCTCAAGGTCGACAAACATGTGCTGAAATTCAATGGGCTATCATACAGCTCTCCCAAATGTTGGATCAAGAACACATCGCTACAGGACTCAATGTATCAACTCGAACTGTCCAGCGAGTTCTTGCTCACTTTCACACTTACGGGACAGTACCAAATGAAGACAACCAACCAGGCAAATGAGACTGATCCAATAACCGACATCTTTGAGACATCAATGTTGAGGTATGTCACATCTAAGACGCCAATTGATTGTTTGATTGCTAAAGACATTCAAACTACCACAGTTTCTTTTAGGTACCATCGAGAAAGCCCCAGATTTATACTTGGACGAACTCCAAGAGATGTTGGCTGTATCAACCGGTGTTCAGATCTCGCACTCCACTGTTTGGAGAACCCTTCGCAGGAAGGGATTTACCATGAAAAAGGTGAGCAACTGACCTACTATCTTCTGTACATAATTTTTATCCTTCTAGATTACACAGGTTGTGGCAGAAAGGTCTGCGGAAAAACAACTTGACTATCATGCGTGAATTGGTTTGTACCGGCCTGAACAGTTGGTATTTGTTGATGAAAGCTCTGTGGACCGTCGTACGACTTATCGTGGCCGCGCTTGGTCAATTTGAGGCACAAAAGCACAGCAAAAGGCTTTCTTTGTGTGCGGTCGGCGGTAGGTCCATATTTCAAGTTTGTAATCATCACTAACAATTCGTAGCTTCTCCATTCTACCTGCTATTTCGCTCCATGATGGTATCTTGCATTGTGACATAGTTGAAGGCTCATTCCGTGCTGACACGTTCAAACGATTCATTGAGCGATTACTTGACAACATGCAGCCATTTCCTGGCGCAAGTTCCGTTATTGTAATGGATAATTGCCAGATTCACAAGCATCCAGACATCCAGAATCTGATTCAAGCTAGGTATGAGATTTATAACACGGATATGTGAACGCGAACTAATGTTACACTGATTTTTGCAGAGGCATGCGCTGCGAGTTTCTACCACCTTATTCCCTTGACTTCAACCTGATCGAACTGACATTCTCTGCAATGAAGTATCACCTGCGGAGGAATGGTGAATATGCTCGAATGACGATGATGGAAATGTCGGATGAGGATATTTACATTACTCTTATGAAAGCGCTCTACACCATCACACCTGCAGACATTCGAGGATGGTATGTACATTGTGGTTACATATGATCTGTTGTCGACATAGTCTTTGTTTTTGAATTGTCATGGTTGTTGTATGAACATCTTGATTCATCAGATATTTCATTTGGTACTCATGCCTTGCCTCGACGATGGTCGGTTCAAAGTTCCAATGTGCTGCCACTGTGCACTATGTGGCTCATGATATACCTCATCGATTAGTGTCTTCATGCTATCCGAGTCTTGGTATGTAAAAACAAGGTCTGGATCTCATAGCGATGACTGATTACTCCACTAATGAAGGACCACATCGAACACAAGGCAAGGCAAGCGGCCACAGCTGCCACTCAGGCAGCACATAAATACGATGGTCCGTACCCTCCCGTTCCTTTTACCCAGACCATGACCTGTCCAATACCATGCCCCCAAGACAGAGAGCCACCAGTCTCACTATTGGGGGCGACTCACTCGCTAGCCAAGCGCAAGCCTCTCAGGCTGACACAGGTAAGTTCTATTCTATCTGAAGTGCACTACTCAGTCCATTGCTTTTTAGGCAAGAAAAAGCGGGTCGGGGCTTGTGCGCGGTGTCGAGCGCACAAAGTAAAGTGTGAAGTACTTCCCGGGACCAAAGTCTGCCGCAGATGTGAACAGAGCAGGCTCTCTGACATATGTGGGCTCAATGAGACCACTGCTTGCTCTACAAAGACCAGCGCACTCCCGAGTGAGCCTTGGGTCACACAAGGCAAGCACCGTTCCCGTGCATCTAGTACTTCTTGGTCCAGCGTTCCCCCTACCTCCCAGCAACGCTCATACCTCAGCCGAGTCCCAGCCCAAAGTTTCAACCAAGGACCAGCGTATACCGGAGAATATGGGTGTCTCGCCTGTAGTACTAGTAGCCCCATCTGGACAGAAATGATCCACGATCCTATCAACCTTAGACAATACTCAAAATGCCTATTTGGATTCTATCGCTGAACTTGATGAAGCTTACGGTCCCACGACTTTCAACAAAGACGATGAAGACATGGACATTCCCATGTTCCCTGCGGAGGCGATCAGGAGTGCAAACCAACTCTTGAGTGTCATGACCACAGGGACGAGTGAACCCGAGTGTATGGATCTTGACGACGAAGGCCAGAGCGAGATGTCAAGCGAGAACTTCAATCTTGATGACATACAGGGCTCATCTAACGATGAGGACTCTGACATTGCACTCAACAACCTTCTTCATCAACGCCGCCCTTCTAAACCTGTGGCAGCTGCAGTACCCCAGGCATGCCGAAAACACAAGCAGCAAACTGCTAAGACAGCCGCCACCTCCGATGATGATGATGGTAAGTGGCACTTGTTCTGTCAAAAGGTTTCCCCTCATCATTTTATTCACTTTTAGCCTTTTTAGCCTTTACCATTCAGTGCTCAGCCCCTCGTCCAGACGGTACACACGCTCCATTCAAGATACTGTCCACCATCACACTTACTGCGCTCTGTGACATCGTCGCTGAGAAGATGGAACGACACCCCAAGGCGGTCCGCCTCCAATATCGTCTGGACTCTGACAAAGCAAAGCAGGCATCAACCTCGATCCATTCAAATGATGAACTGGATATATTCATAGGACGCTTATAGGATCTCATTGTACCCGGACGTCTACCTAGTGGGCGTAAGTCGACTCGTGCGCCCAAGAATCCAGTCGTCCAATTTGAAGATGCAGCCTCCCTTGGAAACAGTGGCTTCTCCCGCCCTGGCAAAGGTGTAAGTAGGCTTCATTTTCTGTTCTCATGACTCCAATGACATTTTTATTTTCAGGGTGCAAAAGGTTCTAACACAACATCTGGCGTTGCTAGCAAGCAGAAGACAGCGTCTGAGTCTGTTGACCCAGAGCTGGATGGAGCTGGTCGCCGTCTCAAGCTGATAAAGAAGCTCCAAGAACGATGGAAGTGCAATATTCACTCGAAGGGCACTGACAGGTGGTGCTACAGTCCGAGTGGCGGTAATGTATGTCAAATGCTGACAATCAGCAACTTATCTTTCTGGGCTATACAAATCGTACGTATTCTTCTTCTAGTACGATTCAAGCTTACTTTACTGATATGGCCTGGGTGTATTGATCAGATGGAAGGTCTAGCGATGATCGATGAAAAACCAGTTCGCCTTGCTCTTGAGAATGCACCACATGCCAGGTCCTCGTCCAACCAGCAGAACGATGCACCAATGGGACAGCCTAGCTTTCCAGTTGGATATGGATACCCTGGCTGTCCCCCCCCATCTTTGTTTTACCACAATGGGGAGCAGATCCACAGGGCACTGGATTGCCAGGTCAGCCATCCACTCAATCAGGGCTTAGTGTGCCAACATCCCAGAACGTGTGCTCGGTTTCACCTGCTCGGGTCTACTCAAGCCTGTTCCCGATCTCATCGAATGGTTCTCATATCTTGACACTCACAGTGGGAGGAATAAAGATAGAGTTGTTTACTCACGATTCGGACCTGTTCTGAGGGCGAAAGGCTTTTATCACCTGAATCACCTCAGCCACAAGTATATACAATTATCAGAACTCCAGGATTGGCTTGACATCGAAATTGGCACAGCGATCAATATCTTTGAGTATGCTGAGGATGATCTTGAGGTGGCAAGGGCAGGTACTTTGGTACTCCCTAGTTTTGGGACTTTTGATGATGAGTAGATTGTTTGTTTTTGATCATTGCATCTCATTCAATACATCATATGATTTGTCGCGAAGCAGCCTCTGAGTACTCAACCTCATGAACTTGAACGCACAAAAGCATTTGTGTTCACGCATGTTCCTACAACAAATTGGTGGATCCGAGAACATGACCGTGACAAATATTGGTGGTGTATCTGAATCGGGCCATGACATTGCATGCTATCCATGACTTGTAGAATACTCAGTAAGTCACTATAATATTAGGATAGTAGGTACCTGTAGAATACTCAGTAAGTCACTAAGTAAGACTAAAGGTAAATGGTCCGATGTAAGTACTGCTTATGTAAGAGGCAATACCAAATATGGAATCCTAAATCCAACACTCCCCCTCAAACACAAGGGGCTAACTATTAGCTGTAAGTGTTTGTCCAAACAGAATAGAAGGTAAGATCAAAAGAAATATACCAAAAGATTCTTCAAAAACGAATATAGTGTTGTCCATATTGACAAGTGGTGCGTGGCTGCGCGCTGCGCTCGAGCGGTGTCCATATATGGCAAGTCGCGGCTCGGCTAATAGCGCGGTTGCGTTCTTGCTGTATCACTGGGCGCGCACTCGTCCTAGATCGACTCTAGCGGCTCCACCTCCACATATCGCGCCTGGGGGTTGGTTCAGCATCATCCCCAGTCCACATTGGATCTATCCGGCGCATCCGATCGGTCCGATTTGGCCCCAACGCGTCCGGTTGACTTGGTAGGTCCACCTCCTGGTACTGATCTTTCTAGATCGTGTTTCTCGACGATGCGGCGTGCTCGGATGGTGGAAATAGTCGGTGGGTGACCTGGGATGACTGGGAGATGGTATGGATGGCCCAGGTACGTTCGTCGTTCTGCGTTTGTACCATTCGCGCTGACCTCCTTCTCTCTAGCTAGCGACTTCGTTTTGAGTCGTTCTGACTCACAACGTGCGCCGCTCGTTGCGCCATCTATCCGGCATCGATTCCCATCGTATCCGACGCGGTTGCGCACGTTTCGGCGCTTCCAATCGCGCTCGGCACCTCTGGACTCGACCTCCTCACTTATATGGCCTCCTGGCCTATTTCCTGGACATAGCGCGTCCGTTTCAGCGGCGCGCTCGTTCCTATCGCGTCTGGTGCGTATCCCGTCGTATTCGGCGCCTTCGATAACCTCTTGGCCGCCCGAATCAACCTCAACGTCTCCCGGATCTCCCAGCTCGCCCAAATGGCCTCCTGGCCCGGTACCTCGACTCGGTGGGATCGTCTCGCTGCCGCGCGCGTTCCCGTCGTCTATGGCACGTCCCTGGGTGCCCTGGAGGTCGCCTGGTACGACCGTCTCGCCGCTCGGGTCGTCTGGGTCGTCTGGAGGTCTCATAGGTGAGTTTCCTCCCTCTACCTGCTCTGAGCGTGCGCGCTCGCGTTCTGACGCATCCCGCAGCTTCCTCGGCACGTTCCTAGGGTCCTCATCGAGTTCCAACGCTCCCGACGCGTCTGGATTGGCGCTGGTAAGTCCGACGTCGCAGCTCGTCGATACTCGCCACTCCCCCTCGAGCTCGACGCTCGGGGGTCCATTCTCTCGCGCGGATGGGTCGGCTGGGTGTGTAAGTGGTGGGGGTGGATCTGGAGGAGTCCTGGGTACGTCCTCTTCGTTCGCTGAGATGCGCTGACGCTGTTCTTCGTCTCCCGACGCCGTTTGTACGCGCGCCGTCGCGCTCTCTCTCTCCCATTCGGTCGGCACGTTCCATCGTGTCTCAACACTCTCCCCCTCAACCTGCGCTACCTGTGGCGCTTCCTCTGCGGCCTCCGCGTCGTCCGCTGCGTCCGCGCTTCGATGCGCGACGCTTCCACTTGGATCGACCTCACCGGTCTTGCTCCCTGGCTCGACCTGGACGCCGCCGCAGTCTTGCGGTTCGACTTGCGACCTGCCGGGTGGTGCGTCGGGCTTCCCAGCTCGACGTTCGTTGTCGTCGCTGCCCGCACCCTCCTCGGCACCTCTCGATGTCCCCGACACCCTCGTCTTGACCCGCACCTCGCCTCCTCGACCTCTCGTGCCCGCTGGCTGGTCAGGTGGCTCTGTGGGTGCGTCTGGACGACGCTCGTCGTCGCCCGTCGCATCCCCAGTGTCGTCTGACGGTCTGGGTGCGTTCGTCGACTTGGCGTCTCTGTCTGGGTGGATGCGCGACGCGCTTCGTGCGCTCGCGCTGGTGTTCGTCGGCCAGTCCGTTTCATGCGCGGTCAGCTCCCTGCTGCCGCTCGTCTGACCTGCGTGCTCCCCCTCGAGCGGCATGCTCTGGGGTGCGTGCGGTAGTGTCGTGGTGGTCTCGTCTTCGGACGTCTCCACCCGACCGTTTGCTGGACTGTCGACGCGCTCGTGCGCTCGACTCCGTTCCTCGTCACTAACCCGTTCCCCAGCGTCCTTGCAGGTCCCCTTGGGCTTGGTGCGCGCGTGGTCGACATCGGTGTCGCCACGATCGTCTTGGCTGTTCCGTGCGGCGGGTCCCTCGCTGGTAGCTCTCCTAGCTCCAGTCACTTGCCCACTCGCCTCAGCCATCTCACCGCCCTCTTCGCCTGTCATTTCGGCTCGTTCGTCGGCCGTTTCGACCTGTCCGCCTGCTCGTACCTCGAGCGGCTGGTCCTGTGGGTTGCGCAGCACGTCCGTCGGCTCTGATGGCTCGGCGCATTTCGCGTTCAGGTTCGTCGCGTCGACGGTCTTGTTGTCGACTTCCCGACTCGCTGTTGGGCTGCTCGCCGGGGTTGCGAGGCCTACGCCGTCAGCGCTTTGGTCCGTGGTCTCCATGCCCGGTCCACTTGCTGCGGCTGCGCCTTTGTCGACTCTCCCGCGCGGCTTCTCGCCCTCTTGTTTCGACTCACGACGCTTCTTGTCGTGTCGACCTTCGACCTTGGCGTTTCTGGACTGAGTCTCGACTCCTTCGCACTCGCGCACCTTGTGGCCGCGCTTGCTGCACTTCTGACAAGTCCCGCGGTACGTTGTAGGTACCCGCGCCGCCACTTGTGGCGCTGGACTAGTGGGCTTGTCGAATAAGTTGCTTAGGTAGTCGTAGTACTCGTGAGCGGTCGTTAAATCGGTATGGTCCCAAATGGACAGTGGGGTGGTGGTCACCAGCATGTACTGCGCTTCTGTGTCGTCGCGCATCCACGCGGCTGCGCGCCACGGGTCCCATGGCCCGTTTGGCTTCGTTTTGGTCCCATCGAGTAGTCCAAGTAAATCTTGTACTTCCGCTGCTTGAAAAAGCTTCTCGCGGTAATCTGACCAATTCCGCCCGTTTGCCGCAAGGTCCGGAATGAGAAATTTCTTGCCGTTCTTGGCTCGTGTCGAGTAAGGCATTTCTCCAAGCCTGAGTGAGTGAACTCTTGTGGTCACTGAGAAGCACCGGGGCTCATAACCTGTAGAATACTCAGTAAGTCACTATAATATTAAGATAGTAGGTACCTGTAGAATACTCAGTAAGTCACTAAGTAAGACTAAAGGTAAATGGTCCGATGTAAGTACTGCTTATGTAAGAGGCAATACCAAATATGGAATCCTAAATCCAACATGACTTTCCTCTGTGCCTCTGGGTGCGGCTTCGTCATACTGCGCTTGCACCTGCTTCAGCTCATCCTGAGTGATACTGTAAACACAGCCTGTTCCTCGTCCACCCACTCCCTCGTCTCTATGCTGATACACAGTTGCTGCTTGAGAACAGAGATTTGCCTGGCAAGCTCGTCCGTCTCTCTGATTCAACACTGCCCTGCAGCATAAAGTTACTCCTCAAGCTCCTGCAACATGAGAGCCTTTCCTTTTGCAATATGCTCTGCCTGAGCGATTTGTGAGCGGAGCATGGCAACAGTACCGGAATCTGCAGGCGGTGGTAGGTCAACCAAAGTTTCAAATATTGCGGCCAGATGATGGACTGCGAGAGAAGGAGTTATATCGGGAAGAAGAACCCAGTGTTCTGATCCTACAGGAGGTGTTATCTATAGCTGGATCCTTCGTACGAGCTCAATAACACATACCGCAAGATCCGGCGATCCCCCAAAATCAAAATACCGAAATATCATTATCTCTTCACCAGTCCAAGAGTGATGCATTCTCTGGAGTGTTCCGAGTCGATTGGTATCCTTTTCGTTGAATTTCGGTGAAGCGTTGGGGCACTATGACAGTAGGAAGATGGGTGTCCAATTTTTACTAAAATTCTCACGCCGCCAAGCTAGCCGAAAACTATAGTAATTGTGGACAGCTATGTACATCAGTTGGATTCATTACTCAAAAATCTCTGCATATGTGTTGTTCCTACTATCTGAATCAGAAACGGACCTCCTTGGCCCTTACTTGCTCAATGAAGTGCTTTCAGAGTTGCTCATTTTCTCCTTGAATATCAGATTGTCCATCTTCTTGACCTTTGGCTCCCCAAACTTCCTAGGCTCCACTTGTGATTGTTTGTAGTTTTTGTAATGGAGCTCTTTGATCATCGAGATCAAGTCCAATGTGTATATCCAACCAAGTTTCCATAGGTGAGTAGGACACGTTTTCTTTTCAGTCTATGCTGCACATAACCAATGGAAGTAGTCCAAAGTGCATGGTCTCGACTGGAGTTTCAAATTTGACAAAATCAGACAAAAAGAACATCCTTTTGCCCTCATTCCATTTTATCATCTTCACCTGGGACATTCACACACTGAGATGTGTAGTATACAACATTGTTTTCATCTAGTCTATAGTCTTCGTCATCGCCAATTTAAAAAGGGGTTGGGGAATGTGACCATGGTGGGCAATAGATTTGACAGGGATATATGCTCAATGCAAACACCTCTGTAGCATCTGCTGGAAGTGATCAACAGAGCTGTTATATGATACTGAGAAACCATTCACACCATATGGTGCATCTACAGTGGGTATCAAGCTAAAAGGGTTACTAATGACATGACTGGAGACACTCATTGGAGGTTGAGGAAGGAAATGGTTGGGATGTTGATTGTGTTGGCTATACTGAGAGGGGGGCCACATATCTGAATGGTTAGTGTAAACCGAGGTGGGTCTCAAGTAGGGCTCGATGAATGGAGCATGGTTGTGTCTGGATAAAGAAGGGTCATCGAGGTCAAGAGTTTTGCTGGTTATAATAGTGGGTAGGAGTTTTTCTGGCTGATATTGTTCTGGGAGCCATTGCAAAGTTCTTCACAAAGCCTCAGATTCAGATTCAATGTGGTGATGATGGATAACTTAATTTATGGTTAGATTTATAGGCAGACATCAGTGGTGTTTTAAATTCCAGTGGTGATTGCAGGCTGGAAGAAGTTTGAATTGTCATCTGATTGACCTCATTGGAATCTTCATTACAAAACTTTCATCTTGGAGTCCTTGCTGCAAAATGAGTAGACAATGGGGCAGTGATGGGGTTGAAGCAATAAGAACAGGATACACAAGTGTATGGAATGCAGTGCACCAATGGGGGGAGATTTGTGACTGCCATATTTGGAAGAAGTGATTCAGATTACACCATTGGAGGATAGCTTGCCACCACTGAGGCTGAAGACTGCAGGGAGAGAAATGCCATTGTCAGGAGGGGTGTAGAAATGACCAGGAGATGCAAATTAGTAGTATGTTGGTTTTATTCCCTAATTCAGCTAAATTCCTGGATTGGTATGTCCCAATTGGGGTGTGACTGACCAGATAATCTGCCCAATAATTGAGAATGGTGGATGAGTTGTTGTAACATATCTGATACTTAGTTTGCATTGAGTTGAGCAGTTCTTACATTCAAGCCCACAGCATCATTGAATGGACTAGATATCATTTCATGACAACATTGTGAATAACAGATATCATTGACATGAGAACAAAATTCTAAGTATTATATGTAAGGCCTGGGAAAGAGTCAGGGAGGATGCATCAAGGATCAATTCATAAATTCATAACTGAAAGTGATGGTACAGACTGAAAATATGAGCATGTGTAGTGATTCATCACAGGACTTAGACTGTAGCCACTTTGGATGAGTGGGATGACCAATAATGGGCAGAATTGGCCTGTTAACTGGGCCATGTACTTCAGCCAGATTCTGAATCACAGCAGGGACTGGATCAAATGATGTGATCTTACAGTTACTGATTCTGTGTGTGGTGGTGGTAGATCCTTCTGTGTTCTTTGTGCTACTGATTGACATTTTCCTGAGGTCAACCTGTAGGTTGGATGTGGTGGACAATGTGATAGAGCTGGCATGGGTATCACAGATGGACATGGAAGAAAGTGAACTGGTGGTGATAATATTGACTGGTGTAGAGGGTGGCATATCGGCCACACAATGTGAAGAAGTAGAGGGATTGGTGAGATTCTGAGTGCCAGAGTCCAACTCCAAATCAGAATAACCTGCAATAGGGGCGGCAGCCATGAGAGAAGTGGAAATAAAAGTTGAAATGGGAGGAACTGCAGCAGTAGGTACTCCAGTGCTTATGGGTTGGATGATTAACATGGGAGCAGCTTCACTGGCAATAGCACCAACAGATCTGAATATAATATTTTGATTTAGAGACCTGAGTAGAATTATCCATTTGCTTCAGGAGGTCATCTTTCCAGCTATGAGATGGGACTGCAATACCCCCAAATGATGCAAGATCAGATCCTGGGGCTGTGGAGTGTGACTCCTGGCCGAAAATCTTGCAGTTGAAAAGGTCCATTACTTCATTGGCCCAACAGCTTCTCTTGAAGAGCCATTTGAGATAGAAGTCATAATCTGCTCGATAAGGGATACATGTGATAGCACCAGTTTCAGTCAGTGCAGGATTGGAAGTTAGCAAGAAACAGGCCTAATCACAGAAAGTAAATTAGCACATATATTGATTTGATCATTTGAAGATATTTACCATGATCGCAGCAGTGGCAACAAGGCCTTCAGTGATGCTGTGAACCCCAGAATGTTCGCCCCTGGCTTTTGGATGCCCCTGCTTCACCTGTGAGAGAGACAAGTTGCTATAGATCATGACATGGACAATCTATTCAAAGTAGTGAGATTTTGAAAGATTAAGCCACAAATGAATCAAATCCACATACCTTGACAAGAATAGGATTCTTCATGAACCCATCAGCATCCATTGAATCCAGATTTTCAAATAGGACAGGTGCTAAGTAGATATAATCGCCAATACCATTGTGTTTGAGGAGTGAGAGGAGGCCAGCTTCAGTTGCTTTGCTAGCCTGTTGGCTAGAAACTAACACAGGATCCAATTTGAATGCCATAAAAAGTATGCCAGTGACCTCTTTAATAGACTTCAGTATATTTAAGCACTCTTGGTAATGCATATTACAGAACTTGATACATAGTGTAAATGAGCGTCAAGCAATAATATAGTTTGATAATGGAGATTTACCACTGAATCAAAGCACGGGTACTTCTCCATATACTTGTGAAGTGACCATGGCATCACTATATAGAGCTCAGCCACCATGTCCTCAAGTTTGGTCTCTGGTGAAGTCCAGTGTGATGGGCTGCAGTGATTGACATTCAGACAAGGAGTTGTAGGAAAGAGGTTCTCTGGAAGATAGAACTGATATAACATCATAAACTTCTTTGCTTCCTTGACAATTTGCTTGTCAAGTTCTGCATTTTTTGGGGCCATGCTTGAGGGTGGCATTGAGTTTCCAGGCAGGTATCAGTGTAGAGACTGTATTAAACTCTCTTTAGAGGTGGCAATGATCAGTGCATAACTCTGTATAAGCCAACTGGATTACAGCAAGTGCCTGGACAAGATGAATGTAGAGATTTCTAGTAGTCAATCAAAATCTCAGAATAATGAGTAAAGCATAACATATCTTGCGCAATTCTGGGATATCTACAGTGGACCCAGGAACATAAAGAAGTTGAGCTGTCTGAATCCTTGACATCACTTTTTGCATCACTTTCCTCTATTTCAGACTCGTGTGATAGGATATCCACATCATCAAAGGGTTCTTCCTGATTGTGAGGAACCTGAGCTGCAGCACATTATGCCATGATTGTGACAAGGAGCATAGACTATACAATCATAGTAGAATGAGTGAGGATTCAAAGTTGGAGGTGCTGGAGTAATATGAAGACTCATGAGGTGCATTGTTAGGGCTTTTATCCTGAGGTTGTTGGCATGGTGATCTAAAGTCATAGCCTAGGAGCATAATATGAACAATATTGTTAGATTATTGTCCAAATCACATAAAAAAACATGTAAATTATTATATGGATGGTCACTTACTGGCTCTTGGTCTGTAGTTTCATATTGATGGATGTAATAGAGCAGCGGGCACAGCATCTTCACCTTAATGTGAAGGTCCAAGCTGGGGTGTGCTTTGTAAAAAAGTAGTAAGGTCTGTTGAGCAAGAGACAAACCTGGACTGAGTAAATATTATCTTGGGTAAGAAGACTGTAATGACATCTTTATGCAGCTGTGGAAGGCGGAAATGACCTGCAGCTGGTCATCTCCAATGCCAAAATGAATTCACAGAGTTCACAACATGTCTGTCAGTCAATGATATTAGCTGATATGCTCTGGTACAACCACTTTATCTTAGCACATAGCCATATTATTGATATCCTTGCCATCTACCTTGAAGGAAGCACTGGATTGCTTCAAGCATGGTCCCATTCGAGGTGGTATCCCAATTGTAATACAGTTTTTCCCTCATGCTTGCTTTGTCAATGGTGCTGGTATTCCCTAGTAACACTTGGAGCATGCACACCTCAGCTAACACAGTTTGATGAGAAACTGGGTGTGAAGGTTGGCCAGTGTTGTCATCCTTGATGACACATGGTGTGTGTGAGTAAGTAAGTAAGTGAGTAACCCCTATTGATATGTGGCTGTTGGTACTATTACTCAACGATGCACAAAAGCACTGTGACTGGACTTGACCATTAGCAAGTATCAAGGCCATTGTTGACATGTATGATTGATTGTTCCACCTCATGTATGTCGTGACACTGGCAGATTTGAACACCAATGGAATATTATGAATCTGCATATGACGAGTCGAATGTCCATCTACCCAACAACCTTGATTTAAAGGAAATTCCAGGTACTGTTCCATAATTACATTTGCACATACTGTAGGCAAACCAAGTCCTCATGTTATTTCCACTATGGCAGAACAACATGACAAGTATTATAATAAGCTAGAGATGAGGAGAGGAGTGGACATAGGAAATTGAATTGACTCCAACGCGGAGTCATGGCTGTGCAGGAAGAGATATGTATATCAAGCCAGGCCATGTGAGGGGATAAGTTTATGCACCCACAACATTGATGACAATATCCTGATTCATTCGAAGAAACATATCACTATCAATGTGCTTGAACATAAAATACTCATCAGTGTGAGCTATGTTAGGAACCAACACAGTGCCATGAATGATAAAATTAATGGGAATGAACATGGAAGATGCTTGAGGAATGGCCTCGACTCGATGGAGGTGAAGATTACGGTCCATTCGTCTAGCAGGACCAGTCCTTGCTGAGAGTAGTTGAACCAGAGCGAAGTCAAATGAAGCAAGCCAGTGAACATGAAGATGAGGTGGACAAATGCAGTCTCAGCAGCCATCAGCTGTATGAGAGCACAATCATATCGTTTGGAACCCATGGAACTATGGGTTGCATCACAAATTGTCTGTACATTGTCGCCAGTCCATGATGGACTCATAGTTTATCTTTATGTATTTGTACTCTTGTACCTGAAGGTTTGAGGCATAATTAGCATGATTTCATAGATAAAAATGAATACAGTGTTATATGAAAGTCAGAAGGAATTGTAATCCAGCTTTCAAGATAATTCCCATATCCTTCCAATGAATCATTGAGAAACTTTGTGAATTTCCTGTGGAAGCTAGTAAAAGTGCAGTCCTTCAGTGCACAACAGTCTCAATATCTTGAATAGCTGCCAGTTTGCATGGGAAGCCAAGCATGCAGTGGCCATTGAAGGTACTATAACCCATACTATCATTATTGTCATCATTTTCCTTTTGAGCAGCTAAGGCATTTTAGTGCTCAAGATGATCAGAGTGCATCCTTATAAGTTTTGCAGGGAGCTTATGATGGTCTATCCATAGAATCTGTATAATGTTGATTGTATAGCCATTAGAAAACTAATCAATTCCATTCTAAATCACTAATGTCAATAGATTTGAACATACCTGGGTCGCTATATCCTTTTCATTTGTTTGTTCATAAGCATCCTTTAAAGGGCCATGCATACCCTTGTTCAGTCGTGTGCTATAGTTTCATACAGCACCCTTGTTCTGGATGTCATGGATGACATGCTTCCAGAGGTGGATCTTCAGGAAGTCCCAGTCTGACCTCAAACTATTGATGTTTGATGCTTTAATGACTTGCATATAGGCCTGAGTCAGATCAGGGGGTTGTAGTCAAGTGAATCGATACAGATCAAATGGCTACTCACTTGCAAAGCTGCATCAAAATGGAGAAGTTCAGTTTGTATCACCTTGAGTGTACATTCAGTGTGAACGTCCAAGCCAATCCAACTAGCAAGTTTAAGGTAACATGCAAGGAGCCGAAGGATGTAGTAACCCTCGGAGCTCATGGCTTCCTTTAAGATATTAAGCCCTATGTAAAACACTACTTGAAAAGCAATGTTCCTTAACACAGCAAGTGGTAATTTAAATAATACGTACCTTCATAAGATCATGTAGCTTATTGCCATCATGGAAGCTGACATGGACCATTGTGCTGAACTGGGTAAGGTTGCACCATCAAGGAAATGCATTGAGGCTGAATAGTAATGTGGGAAGTGAAAACATCGCTATCAATATGTATTATAAACATGAAGATCAAAGAGTAGACTTACTACCTTTCTACAGCAGCTTCAGCTAGTTACCCCAGATATAGTAACTCACAAAATTGTCCCAATGTTTTGCAATTTTTAATTGTTTATTGAATAGCTCTGGAGGACAGACATGTATAAACAGATGATTGATATATCAATTGGAGCAGTAATGCAAAGCTAAGCAGCGAATCAAATAATCATGTAATTCCAATCAGTAACCATGGTGATACATGCAATTCAAAATGGCTACTCATTGGAACAATTATATGAGTGTCATTCAGATATATTAGAATCTGATGCTTCACTGTTTTTAGAACAACTAATTGGCAATTTATTGTTACCATGGTGATGTTATGTATCATGTGGCCTATTGTCAAGCTATTTAACCTGGAGAAATATTCTCAGAACTTTACAATTCTATAATGCATCCCATCTCCTCTGCTCACAAGGAAAATATCCTCTCTCTTGCCTCTAATGGTCTTTCTATTCACCAAATCTCCACCAGATCTGGTGTTAGTAGATCTACTGTATCCAGGATACTCCAAAACATCCTCCCCAATTGATTGGTCCCTCCCTCTGGACATCCTTCAAAGCTTTCTATTCACTCTCAACGGTCTATCATCATCCAAATTACTACTGGCAAGGCTTCTAATGCTCTGCAGGTCACCAAACACATCAACACCATCATTTCCAATCAAGTCTCCTCAGAAACAGTCAGAAGAATCCTTAGGAAGAATGCATTCAAGGCTGTGGTAAAGAAGAAAAAGCCATTGCTTGGTGTAATACATAAGAAGAAGTACTTAAACTTTGCTTTGAAGTACAAGGAATGGACTGTGGAGGATTGAAAAAGGGTAATCTGGTCAGATGAAACTAAAATCAATAGAATTGCATCAGATGGAAGGTAGTGGGTGTGGAAAAAGGCTGGTGAAGGATTAATTCAGAGAGTGATCCAAGGAATAGTAAAGTTTGGTGGAGGAAACATCATGGTATGGGGCTGTATGGGATGGGAGGGTGTGGGGAGACTTGCAGAGGTTGAGAAGAGGATGAATACTGAGCAGTATGTGGACATCTTGGAGAACAACTTACTGTCCAGTATGGAGGAAAGTGAAATCTCCCTAGAGGATTTTATCTTTCAGCAGGATAATAATAGGGATTGGCATGGGTATACCCCTGGGTGTGAGCGATCATACCCTCATCCCTACCCTAGGATATACCCATAACCCTAGTGTGGGTATGGGTATGAGCCGTGGGTTGTGGGTTAACCATAATAGACCCACAGGTATTCTGCTTAGTAGATAGCACTGTATGATAGACATGGAAACATTAATCTACACTACTACATAGTCATCGTAAATTGCGTCCCATCCTTCCTCCAACTCTTCTTCGTTACCCTTAACATTTGTGAGTGCAGCTACCTTCACCACATCTTCAGTCCTGATGAAATCAAGCGAGCTCCAGTAGCCAAGGCACAGCAGCACTCACATTGACTGTGCAGAGAGCCGAGATCGGATGTGGCTGAGTAAGATGTGGCCATGGCTAAAGAGGCATTCAACATCAACTAATGTCACTGTAGTAGGCCACTGCAGTGAGTTATATTTATATATCTGGACTACAGTGTATCATGCATCAGGAAGGGATAAGTAGTTGCCATCCAGGAGAGGTGCAGGTACAACACTTTGTGTTCATGCCACCAAGTGAGAGGGTCCATGACATGCTTGACATCAGTGTTAAGGTAACGGTAATTTTAGAATGGAGGTTACTAGGTCTGGGTGGAGCAAGCGCAGCTAGATTATCAAAGATGTTCTATTTAAAAAAAAACTCAGTGTGAGCTCCATAAGTATTGCATAAATAATCTAACCATTGGTTTGAAGGACTGACACTCATCGATGTCAGCTTCCACTTCACTATCCAAGTTGGAGGGCTGGTATGAGCATGCAAACTCATCTCATATAATCATCTCAGCAGTTTGAATCCAATTATCTGGCCAGCGAGCATTCTTGAAGTACATAAGCTTGTGCCAAGGATGTAAGACTTTAGGAGTAAATAGATGTCTGCATCAGATGCTACTAAAACACATACCCATCACAATGCAGTAAACATCAAAGGAATCAGTGAGTTCATAGTAACAATTGAGAGTCTTTTTGATGACACCAAGTGAGACATGAATAGCAGGAGAGAATCTTCTGTTGAGTGAGTTGGTTGTGAGGACCTGATCAATATGGTCCATCGCTGGTATAACAGTGGCCAGGTTGGGTGTGGACCAAGAAAAGAACAGCGTAGCATCCTTGAGAATCTGGTACAAACAAACACAATTTGTTTACATACATCAATCAGAAGGTAAACACTTATATGCACTCTCAAAACATCACACAGCTCTTGGAGATGGGCCCATTGTCTCTCAACTTAATTTCCTCAGCCCAAGGTCCCTCCTCTGGGTAATCACATCCACAGTGTTCCTATGCGAAAGGGCATAATCCAACATGTTGAACATGGAGTTCCAATGGGTTGCAACATCATGCAACATTAGTGTGGCTGATATCTTCAAGTCTTTCAAGATATTCTTCCACGCTAGCAGCACTATAGTGCTGGAGTGGATAATCTTATAGGCAAGTTTGTGAACCTAGGATTCACATGTTGCACCAGTGACCAGGTATGTTTGAGATGTAACTACTCACCTTAATGAGCACTAACTTTAAGGGCACAATATATCACATCCACAGTGTTCCTATGTGAAAGGGCATAATCCAACATGTTGAATGTGGAGTTTCAATGGGTTGCAACATCACGCAACATCAGTGTGGCTGACATCTTCAAGTCTTTCAAGATATTCTTCCATGCTGGCAGCACTATAGTGCTGGAGTGGATAATCTTATAGGCAAGTTTGTAAACCTAGGATTCACATGTTGCACCAGTGACCATGTAACTACTCACCTTAACGAGCACTAACTTTAAGGGCACAATATTCTCCTGCAGCTCAAGCTTTTCCTCTGCAGTCAGCAGCTTGACCTCATCAACCCACCCTCCATCATTGTTCATGGCAGCATTGTCCAACTCAGACTTCTATTATGCAGCAGCCCAGCCATCTCTATTCCTTTCATGTCTTTGCACATCTCAGCCAGCTCAGACAACTCTTCACTTATATCATTGAGTGTGGTGTCAGCATCTTTTTTTTTCATATCAAACAGCTGAATGAGGGACTTTGCAACAAGGTTGATAATGTAAAGGGAGTACTGAATGTGGCTGAAAGAACCTCCGAAGGCTGGCTTGAGTGCTGCGAGCTCAGCAACCATAATGTTGTTGTTCGAGGCATTGTCGCAGGTTACGCTCAAAATCTACAACAATCAGCATCAGGTAAGCTTTAGTTAGACTCTTTTACCTTGTCCGAGAGCCTGAATTCATCCAGAACCTGTGTGAACACTGCTGCAAGTTCATATGGAACTACATCAACACCAGCTGATGGCTTACGATCAGCGTGTTTGTTGCAGTAAGTAATATTTCACCTTTGCAACCTCAACAATGTCTAATGGGAAACTCAGTGCCACTCCATCTTTCTCCAAGTGCATGGCAAATGCTACAAATGCATGATGTCCATGTGTTTGTAGTGAAGTGTACTTTGCTATCCTTTGCTATCATACTCCTGCCAGTAAGTTTGCAGTCAGCCTTTTGTCTTAATAGCATCTTACTAATGAATCCTAACCTTCAACATCTTAGCTATGCATTTACAGGTGTGAGTGAAGACCTGTTTAACGTCATGTGACACAGTTTTGGGGGAAGGTATGTAGTGTTCTGGTTGTTCCATCTTCATCAAACTCAAAAATAACCTGGCTGAATGGTCAAAGACTCTCTGAAACCCACTGTACTATCTTGGTCCTAGTTCCATCACCATCAGCAACTGATACCACCAATGTGAAAGTTCAAGACCTTACCTTGTTTCAATGCAAGTATGTTGCCGATGACTGTAAGTAACCTTTCCTTTACCTTTGCATTCAAAGGCCACTATTATTGACCTGTTGTGTAGGATATCTCCAACTATCTTCAAGCGTACTTCATCAGCGTTAACAGCACTATCAGCAGCTTGAAGAACTTTATCCCCCCAGCATCCTTTCACATGTTTGTGGTCGAACGTGCATCCTTCTTATCCAAATACTGTTGTACCTTCACCTTACAACCAGCACTACACTTGAACTTGTGGATGATGGCTGGAGTTGGGTCGAAGAATGCATAAACTGGTGAGATCCATTCTTTTTGAAGGCGTTTTATCGAAAACTGATTAAATAAATTCATTTCATAACTTCACAACACACTTAGCTCCTGTTCAGGCGTCTCAGCAGAAGCTTGGGTCTCCTTTGCGCCTGGTGAATACTGCCGGCTGTTATTACTGTCATTATGTCAGTGTATAGTGCATCTTCTTTTTCCTCAGTCTGCATGACTGCATGTCAACTTGGCTTGGGAGGTACAGTGTCTGCAATCGAGGATGTCGGCAATGCTTCTTTACCAATGTCCTCTCCGGGACTTTGGACACCCTTTGCCTTTTTGGATGTGCTTCTCACTGCACTTCCTTCACTTGGTTGCCTTTTTTTCGATACTGCTGATATCTTGTCTGTTATGATCACCTGCATCTTTTCTGTTAGCTTTGTGGCATGCTTTGCCATGGTTGAGAACATGTTGGGCTCCATGGGTGACGGTTGTGTGGTACAGTTTTAAACTTGTATTCTCCAGTTATAGTTTTAAGCAGCCACAATTGAATATATTTTCCAAAACCTACCCTGAGGGTATGGGTTAGGGTGTGGGTACACAGCAGCTGTACCCCCACCCATACCCATCAGGTACCCATATCCAGGACCTGCATGAGTTATCCAAATCCATGCCAATCCCTAGACAATGATCTCAAGCATATCTGCAAAAGAGCCAAGGAATGGATGAAGGATAATAATATCACTCTCCTGGACTGGCCTCCATAGTCTTCAGACCTCAATCCTATTGAACACCTTTGGCATCATGTCAAAAGAGACCTTTGTTAGTAGCCAACACAGGCAAAGGGAGTTTGGGAGATATAGAACAAAGTTGCAGATGTGTGGACAGAGATTGGGGGAGAAGTGTGTCAGGAATTGATTGAAAGTATGCCAAGAAGGATTGGAGCAGTGATCAAGGCCCAGGGGGATCATACCAAGTACTAACATTATATTTTCCATTTTGTTGCAATATATTCATATAATTGTCCCAAGAGTAGCCATTTTGAATGCATGTATCTTCATGGCTACTTATTGGAATTATATAATTATTTGATGGCCACTTAGCCCTAGGTTACTACTTCAATTGATACACCAACCACATGTTTATACATATTTGTCCTCCAGAGTTATTCAATAAACAATCAAAATATGTGAAACATTGGGACAATTTTGTGAGTCACTGTAGCCCAGGACCTTTTTGTATTCAGCTAACAGATGCTTGCTGCCAAGTCCACCATCAAAATAGTATCGGTGGTCGAAACTAAGTACTTGATGGGGATCAGAGTTCCTGACTCCCCAGAACACATTCTGTGTTTTATGGTTGTTATAATTGAAACAACCCTAGAGCGTAGCTCCCTTAGGTTGCCAAAAGATAGCCATAGACTTGGGTCGAAATGAGAAGAGGCTTGTCAAGCCGATTAGAGTCCTTCTTATAGTGCTTTAGGGGAAAACATTAAGAGAACTAGACTGGAGTTCTCTGGTGGTGGCATCAAGCCTTAAGTACCTACTAAAGGTATGTACATGTTGTGACCATATCTAACGATTCGGGAACGAATGGAGAAAAGAGCATAGGGTAAAATGGAAGTGAAATGCATGAGGCCAACACGCAGTGTGGTAGAATGGAAGAGAAGCGTAACACAAGTGAAACGCGTGTATCAAGGAATGGAACAGAAGCATGATCAAATGCTTCTGTGAAGAAGTGAAACATAAAGGAGAATGGAGATGAAACATGAAGTGAAACGAGGAAGATGAGAAGTCTCATGCATGAAACGGAGTGAAGGAAGATGAGACGACTAATACGCACAAGATAAGGATGAGATAAGATTGTCTGTTGTTATACATAGAAAACGTTAAGTCCAACAAACATAGGGGTACGGGAATATACTGATCGTAACAATAATGAATATCAATATGCTTATAGAGATTCAGACTCACCTCCACAAGACGTAAACCAAGTTTTTTGAGTGCCTCATTTCCAGCAGATCAGCTGTGGAGATATAATTCAAACACATCCTGTCCCTCAACCATAGACCGAACCGGATAAGTGTGTGAAAGCTCATGAAGTTGTTCTAAGGGAATGAGGCAAATTGAACAGGGACATTTATTCAATTGCCCTCATATGAGTGACATCATACACCTAAGTTACAATAATAATGTTACTGATCTCTAAATTACAGTAGTATTGGTCCAAAGGAGTAAACATACTGTTCCTTGTAGTCACTGAAGGGAATAAGGAGTGTTGGAAATAAAGTGCATGTAATCTTATTGTATGATAAGGTGTGAGCATAGCCTGTTTGAGAGTAGATCATCACCTCATCAAGGATTTTGAAGAAGGAGTTGTGCCAGATGATCCGCTTGAATATAGTGTAACCAAGCTTGCCCTCTTCTTCTGCATCTTCAGAAACCTATTAATGTTCAGTATGTGAGGCAACAACATCATCGTCTGGAGCAAATGAAGATCACATACAATGGATAACCACCCAACAATACACCTACCACCAATCCCTTAACTGTTGTGCAGTTCAACAGGTAGGTTTGCACATTGCACGACAATAGGATATCTCTTCACAGTTCCAAACGACAATAGGAGCATTTTGTCAGCATAGAGAATAACCTCAAATGGCATGGCATTCTCTACATCAGGTGGGAGGTCCGACTATTGTCTGAAACAACCCTAGAGCGTAGCTCCCTTAGGTTGCCAAATAGATCCTTTGACTCTGAGAGCGATGGGAGAGGAGGCTTGTCAGGCTAATAGAGTCCTTCTTATAGTGCTTTAGGGGAAAACACCAAGAGAACTAGACTGGAGTTCTCTGGCGCTGGCATCAAGCCTTAAATACCTACTGGAGGTATGTACATATTGTGACTATATCTAACGATCTGGAAACAAAAGGGGAAAAGGGCATAGGGTGGAATGGAAGTGAAATGCATGTATCAAGGAATGGAAGAGAAATGTGATCAAACGCTTCTGTGAAAGAGTGAAACATAAAGGGGAATGGAGATGAAACATAATGTGAAACGGGAAAGATGAAAAGTCTCATGCGTGAAACGGGATGAAGAGGTGAGACAGCTATGATGCATGAGATAAGGGCGAATGGGATTGAGATAAGATATAAGATAAGATTGTCTGTTGTTAGTGTAGAAAATGTTAAGTCCAACAAACATAGGGGTACGGGAATATACCAATTGTAACATTATCATTATAGAACATGTACACACAGACATTAATATGTATAATAATTACACAAGGGGAAGATATACTTGTATGTCACACCAACAATCTCCAGTCCATGGTTCATTGTAAAAACATTCAAACTTGGACCCATTGTGCCTATACAAGCTCTGTGTTCCACACAAAGTGTGCAGCAAGTAGACAATTCTTTAATTGGTCAAGCATCCAAGACTATATAGGCCTGGCATGGACTTCATATGTCTGTGGCTCAACTTTATATTTCTCGATAATATAATCTCATGCTTGTAAAACTAAAGGAACCACATTAGATCGAACAAATCTCATTTACTAACTTATGGGGGTGAGCTTGGCTGCAGCCACATTGCATACACTTTAATACTTATTGTAGTTCTTGAAAGTGACCTTAGCGGTCCCTGCAGTGGCTTGGGATATTATACTCAGCAGTTTGTTCACCTAAGCAGTATTGAGTGCCACATCTAATACAACTTTTACAAAGTCAAAGTCACCTAGATCACAGAAGGGATGCCATGGTGTTTCATTTTTAGGAGGTACATGTCATATACCATGCCAACCCCTAGCACAACTCCGGCCTCCAGGCACAACTCCGCTCCTTCAGGAGCAATCTCTGGTTTGTTCTCTATTAATATGTACTTTCATTCCTCCGGACATCCGTACTCTGACTAATTTCTTCTTATACACTATACTTATGATACTCCTTTGTTCCGCACATAGTTTAGTTCTGATCCTTAAATATCTCCAACCTGTGCTTGCACAGCTCCAGCATCCATCTCGCCGGAGCACAGCACTGGCTTTCTGATCTTTTGTTCTTCGTCTCAGTCATCCGTTTACTAATACTGTACTTTCCCTCCGTATATAAACTCCTAGACACTCCGTGTATAGTAGCTAGATTATCAACTTGGACAGACTCCTGTTCCTCCTGTTATCTCTGTTCCTCTCCACTCTGAAATACAGAACGTGAACAACAGCAAGGGTGCAGCACATAAGCTGAAGCTGAAGTCCTAACCCTTCTGCATAACTCTGGAGTTCTGGAGTTCCGCCAAGAGTTGATCAGTCTCTAACAGTACAACTGTTTGGCTAGCATAGAATTGATCATATGATTGATGAAGTGGGGGCATTGAAACAACCCTAGAGCGTAGCTCCCTTAGGTTGCCAAAAGATAGCCGTAGACTTGGGTCAAAATGAGAAGAGGCTTGTCAGGCTGATTAGAGTCCTTCTTATAGTGCTTTAGGGGAAAACACCAAGAGAACTAGACTGGAGTTCTCTGAGGTTGGCATCGAGCCTTAAGTACCTACTAGAGGTATGTACATGTTGTGACCGTATCTAACGATCTGGGAACAAAAGGGGAAAGGGCATAGGGTGGAGCAGAAGGGAAACATACAGTGAGGTGCAAAACCGTTGCAATGTCTAACCTCAAACTGGGGCGCGAAGCGCCCCGCAATCACTTGTGGGAATTTCACTTTGCTTTGGTGGAAACAAATAAAGTACAAACCCTTAGCTACAACTTTGTCCCCAGGGTCATGTGATTTCGCTTACATACTGCAAAGATACATCCATTTCAAAACACCAATACCATTGCAACAGTTTTGCACCTTTTGCTTTCCAGGGTATATTAGTACTTGGTATAGCCTCCCTTTGCCTTGATAACTGCTTCAATCCTTCTAGGCATGCTCTCTATCAACTTCTGACACTCTTCAACTGCTATCCCCTCCCAATCAACCTGAACTCTCTCCCACAATTCATGAATTTCCTTAGGAGAGGAATCATGATCTGCTAGTCTTCTTTTGAGATAACCCCAGAGGTGCTCAATGGGATTGAGGTCAGGAGACTGTGCAGGCCATACCATAGTATGAAAATCCTGCTCCTGAAGCCAATCCTTCACCTTTTTGCAAGTATGTTTGGGGTCATTGTCCTGCTGAAAGATGATGTCAGGAGGATCAAGACCATAAAACTGCAAAGAATTGAGCAGTTCATCCTTCAAAATCTGAAGGTAAAGGTCCCCATCCATCCTACCATCAATCTTGGTAGCATAGCCAACTCCCTGCCAAGTCATACAGCCCCACATCATCAAAGAACCTCCTCCAAACTTCACTGTACCTTCCACCAGCCTATCACTTAGCCCTTCCCCTGCCTTTTTCCACACCCACTTGCGCCCATCTGACCCTAGGCGATTGATTTTGGTCTCATCAGACCATACTACCTTCTTCCAGTCCTCTAGAGTCCAATCTTTATGAGCATAAGCAAAGTCTCAACGAGCCCTACGATGCTTGGCTGAAAGGAGAGGCCGTTTGGACTTGACCACAGCTTTCATACCTGTCTTCCTCAACTGTCTGCGCACTGTGGAGGTAGAGAGAGGCTGGTTGACTATATTGGTGAGTGCCTTGGTCACCTGAACAGCATTCTCTGCCTTTTCAGAGGAGATAAGACGAACGGCATGCCGGATATTGGCAGAGGAAAGCTTGGATGGACGACCTCCAGTAACTTTTTGAAGCTCAGAACGCTCTTTGGAGCGTAATCTGGATATGGTAGACACATTAAGACCAGTAGTGGATGCAATAGAGTGAGCAGATTGGCCAGCATCAAGCATAGAGAGGATGGTTTGTTTTTGAGTAGAAGAGATGGTTCTCATGATGGTTGTGGTTGGAAACAAAGATGCGTGTGAACTATTTTAAACTCAGACATGCTTCTAATATGTGTATGTTTGTTTGTATGACCAAACATAACCAAATAACACTTGATTTCAATGTAATGAGCAAAGGGTGCAAAACTGTTGCAATAGTATTAATGTTTGAAATGGATGTATCTTTGCAGTATGTAAGCGAAATCACATGACCCTGGGGACAAAGTTGTAGCTAAGGGTTTGTACTTTATTTGTTCCCACCAAAGCAAAGTGAAATTCCCACAAGTGATTGCGGGGCGCTTCGCGCCCCGTTTGGGTTAGACATTGCAACGGTTTTGCACCTCACTGTATGAGGCCAACACGCAGTGTGGCAGAATGGAAGAGAAGTGTAACACAAGTGAAACATGTGTATCAAGGAATGGAATAGAAGCGTGATCAAACGCTTCTGAGAAGAAGTGAAACATAAAGGGGAACGGAGATGAAACATAATGTGAAACGGGGAAGATGAGAAGTCTCATGCATGAAACAGAGTGAAGGGAGATGAGACAACTAATACGCACG
>JAHZSR010000245.1:0-25326 GCA_025782845.1 Boletus coccyginus | reverse complement strand
TTTAAGGGTAAAAGAATTATTAAGAAAATGGTTTACTATGTACTTGTAGATACATAGTAATAAAAGTATGTTAGGAGAAATCATTTTGTTTCTCCACAACCTGTAAATAAACAAATAAGAAAAAATAGAGGTAGATGCTAGACACTATGCTCTATATGTTTCTCAATTAGCTAAGCATTTGGACTGTAGGAATATAGTGAAAACTCAAATCTCATGTCAAATGTCTAGTATCACATATGCCATATTTATAATTTCCCATCCAAACATTTTGGTGCAAGTCAGCATGCAAAAGGATTCAAGCAGAGTTAAGACAGGCTTAAGCTTGAGGGATTGTGGGTATCACATACCTGAGCCAGTCCTTCTTATCACAGGTCAGACCCCTGAATAGCAACAACACTTCACAACAAATTGACTTGTAGTTCATTTCCTTTGAATTAGTCTCCTGGACCACAATCCTCCTCCTCAGTTCTCTTTACCACAGTTGTGAAGGAAGTTCCTCCATAGCATGCCTCCAAAGGATAACCTTCTGGCCACAAGTCCCTCATCTGGTCATGCAAAGACTCTGTCCAAGACCCACAAGTTGGCTATATTGAAGATATTTGAGAAAGGTGCTGCTGTTATTCAGAGATCATCTTGGACTCCCAAGAAAAATGTGAAATGGCATGGAAAACTTGCATTCTTGCTTGACCCACTGTAAGGAATGGAAGTCCTTTGTGATCATATTTCATCATTTCTAACTGTATTTCAATGAATTCTAGTTCAACCTGATCCAATCCAAGGTAATATCATATACTGTGCCAACCCCAAGCACACTCTGGCCCTCTGGGCACAACTCTGCTCCTTCAGGAGCGATTTCTGGTTTGTGCTTTGTAATTATATATCTCCATTCCTCTGGATCTTCTGTACCGCTAACTAATCTCCTCTAACATTTATTTACGATACTCCTTGTTCCATACATAGTTTAATTCCGATTCATAGACACCTCCAACCTGTGCTTGCACAGCTCCAGCATTTGTTCTGCCAGAGTGCAGCACTGACTTTCTTATCTTTCGTTCTCCATTTCCATCATTCAATTATTAATATTGTACTCCTCCTCCATATATAAACTCCTAGATACTCCATATACAGTAGCTTGATTATTGACTAAGACAGACTTCTGTTTCTCTTTGTCTCTTTTATTTCTCTTTGCTTCAAAATACAGAACACGAATGATAGCAAGGGTGCAGCACATAAGCTGAAGCTGAAGTCCTATCTGTCTGCATGAACTCTGGAGTTTTGGAGTTCAACCAGAAGTTGCATGGTACTTAACAGATAACCTGATATTATTTGCCCATTTCTGGATCTTCACATGTGCAAGACCTATTCAATTTTTTTATTTTCATTCAAGTTGATTTCTTTTGGTTTTATTGGACTTGCATATCACTTTAATGTGAGTCTAGATCATTTCATAGTATTCCACATAGTTTCTATTTACCCATCTTTTTCTTTTGCTTTTCCATACTTGATTACTGATTGATATCTCCCTTATCAGAAAGAGTCTTGGGTATTCCCTTGACTATAAAACTCCTATAGTACTAATGGATAATATATCTTTTGCCCATGTGCACTAATCACCTATTTCCTTGCTGTGAAGTCATGTCTTTGTGAATCTCATCACTTTCCTGCTCATATCTGGTTCTTATCCTTGGCTGCTTCTCTCTCATCTCATCACTATCTCATCAATTCTGCTCTAGGTTTCTGAATTCCATTGTTGAACATATATTCCTACTTTCTTTTATTCCTACTTCATTTTTCAGATTATTTTCTCATTGTTTTCAGAGATTGGATTTGTCTGAATTTACTCCTATCTTTCCGGATTGTGTAGTCAGATCCTTCACCCCCACCAACTTCTTTAGGATCCCTGGGACAAACATATTTGTACCTTTCTTTTTTATTTTCTAGTATCCCTCTTGCTATTGCAGTACAGATGGGACTAGTGTTTTACACCACTCCCTCACCTCATCTAAGCCATCCTATGGAAGATATATGAGATTGAATTTCAATATGAACTTTGTGCTCTCGATCAACTGATGGTCCCCCACCTCTGGGCTAACCATGATGTTAAGAGGATTTCCCTATTTTATTGTGTTTGCCTGGACAGTGCAAGACTTGTAATGTAAATGGAGCTACTCCTGACAAAGCTAGGAAACTTGGGCTTCATGAACAACTTTACTGACAATATGCAAGTTCTATGTCATAGCTTCTATTTACTCCTTATAGCTTGGCCTGATGCTTATCCCTCATTCTTCACATTTGCCACCATGGTAAATATCATGAAGGCTCAAACGAATATAGAGGTGTACAAGGTGATGTCTGGAGCAGACTCCCCCTTTTCTCCCATGCATTTCTGTGTGAATATTATAAATAATCCATCACTTGCATACTTCTTCCCTTTTTGTTATCTTTTTCATTCTTTCATTTCATTACTATTGTGATGTCTTATTATTCTCCATATCAATATTAAAGTATGTCAATCATCAACACATCCAATTGCTATTACTAGCTAATGTCAGAACATCTGATTACTATTTATTACATAAGGCTAATCTCAAAATTCTAATGGACAATTAGGCCATTAGTGGAGATATGACACTTCTTCATTGACATTGCAATGGACTTGTTGGCTGTGTGATCAGGCTCAAGTACAAACACAAATGTGGGGCCAAATATTATTCTGTAAACTCTAGTGAATGTCAATTATGATGTGAGTAGGATGTGTGACTTGCCTGTTTCACCAAAGCAAGAGCTTAGCAATGAACTTGTGCTTATCTTCAATAAAGATTTCTTTAAATCATTTTACAATGACATTATAAGAATCATGGCAGTTAAACATGCCATCAACAGGAGCTCATAATCCACATGATGACAGGGCAAAGCAAAGCTAGAATATTAGTCACATAGTGAGAATATTCCACAATCAGAACAGATACTAGATTGGTAATGTACTTGACAGGCCACATAAGCTATTGCACATGGCTCAATGGTCTATATGCTTATCAGATTAGTGATAATAGTATGCATCTGTCTATTACCATAATAATATTTCTTGAAGGCCTTAGCTCTTGAGGCTCATTCTCCAATTTGTTTGCAAATATTGGCAATATAAAGATGATATTCTAACCAACCATGCACCCTTGAACAGACCTCAATGGCTGGATCCTCAGGGTCAAACTGGCCATTAGCATATAAGGAGATTAGCCATGAAAGTATGTTTATGGGGAAGTTGGGATGAAAATCTTGAATGTTCTGCCAATTACTACATTATAAAGATAGTCAGATCTGGTAGACAAAGGAGATATACATACTGACAAAAGATTATTTCAGTCATAGGCAATCAGATACAAAACCTTGCCTGTGACATCATTGTAAAACCTCCTCCTACTTATGTTGTGAATAGAGAGCAGAGGATTTGGCTTTGGGATACCTTCCATGAGCCAGTGGACCACCAAGACTTTGAACCTGTAAGTATTCTTATTGTGCCCACCATCTACTCCTTTTCTGAGTTAAACTTGCATGAATAGAGTATTATGAGATTGAACAAGAGACCTACCCATTGAAAAATGTCCTTGAGGTCTGTTTGAGGAACCTGATGAATTGAAGGAATTCATTAGAGGAATGCTTGGTAGCTCTTATACAAACGATTCTTCCTAAGGTACAGTATTTGAGATATGCATAAAAGGGAGGGGAAGCAGCACACTAGTTGATGTGGTTGATTATGATGTCCATACTAGCAGCATGGGCTCAATAATCTGCCTCTGCTAATATATTATTGACTGTGTCATCAAATGATACAAGGTATTTGATAGATGACTTTTATATTCAAAAGACTTTAACTCACTGCAAAAAATTTTGTTAGATAGCATGTACTTGCAATCAATGATAGATACTCAGTGTTTTACTTGAGCAGTAGTTTTCCCCATCCTGTTGCAGGACATATTATAAATATGGTCCTCCAATGAGGTGATTCAGGTCATTATTAAAGCAGGGTCAGAGTTTGGGGCTATGATGTTTGTGATGGACAAGTTCATGTCTGCAAGTGCACAGTGATCAAAGAGTCAAGAACAGGAACTGTTGAATATGACACATATAGCCAATGCTCTCAAAATATTCTAGGAAGCAAGTATATGCCCTGGTTTGCACTGATCAACAAGTACAAGTCAATATAGTGCCATTCCAAATTAGAGATCTGAATCATGACCCTTGCCTTGTACTGGATCAGCATCTGACTGCTAGATATTTCCAGTAATAATGAAAGTAAGCAAACATCAACAGGCCATGATTGAACAGAAGGATTGCTGGTCCACCTTCAAAACAAACAAGTATGTAATGTTATTACTTGATAACTCTTTGATGGTCTATGTGAGGATTTTAATTGTCAGTGAGCATTTAAATGACCCAAAAGAGTACATTTGAGGCATGTCAGTCACATACCTTGCACAAAGTGTGCTTTTCTGTGGTGTTTCCAGTTGTAGAAAGAAGTTGGATAACAAAACTCAAACTCACTAGATTCTGAAATACAGATCTGCCAACCTCCCCCCTTTTGGACCCTTGTATTAGGTTTCAAGATTCAGATTTACCACCACCCCCCAGACCCTTAGACCCTTGCCACATTGCACACTAAGATGCATCAGCAAGGCATTACACACTTAAAAAAAAAAAGTCAACTAACACCACTCATCCTGAGATTGTGCACCAGATCTACATCTATGCAACACAAAATGTAAATTATATGACAAGTTGAGTTATGTAAGAATGTCAAAAAAGGAGGATATGACTTTGCAGGATGTATCAGTAGAATGCACAAGATACAAGATTTAAATTTCTATTCTGCTCCTTTGAGGAGAGGTACACTCTGTCTGCCCACCATCTACTTTTCACCTTATGGCTCATTACTATTGTCAATGGCAATTATATTCATGCTTTGTTGCTTCATTTTGCCAAATGAGCTTGAGCAGATGATTTTTTTGCTGGCCAGCAGACAGCTACACAAACTGACTAAATATCTTTGTGTGGCTCAGCACATCAAAAGGTGGTAAGTGTACTTCAAATGGTGAATTTACATGGTACTAAATTTCTATGCAAAGGCTCCAGCCCATCTTTTATAGAAAAATCTCAAATTATGGTAATATCATTGCCAAAGATCTCATAGAGTCACTTACCATATGATGCAAGCAGGTCTTGTACCTGTTCATTGACATGTTCATCCATTTTAGCATCACAGCCAAACTCCTTCAACTCTGTTCTTGACTGATGAACCTTATTCTGCATACAGGAGGTCAGATTCAAGGTAAATATTGCATAGTCATCAATACTGTCAATAGTCTTTCCTATCTAAAATTCCTCTTCATTGATCCTGCTGTGGTATTTCAAATTCACTTGATCCATCTCTCTGATGCATCTATGTTCCACCATATCTTACACTTGGATTTGACAATCCAATAATCCTGGGAAGCAGTCACAAGAGGATTTCAATACCTATATTGCTTGACCCATCTCTTGATCACCTGGAGGCAATCTTACTATCTCATAGACACTTTGCAAGCTTTGCTGCATCATTCTGACTTCATAATATTAGTGCTCTGGAAAGATAGGCCAGCAGCACATTTACTTGTCATCAACAGTCTTGTAAGATGTGGGCTTGACAATTCATGAATCATGGTCCTATGCAGCACCTCATGCTGGTATTTTCAGATCAACGGGGGTTACTGGCTGCATGCAGTGCATATAATTGCTTGGCACAAGGGGAATAATAGTGAGTACCTTTGTATTTGCATGCTATATCACACTTACCTTGCTTTGTGGTCATTAGCATGTATCCTAGAATCAACCTTGTGATGTTTCCTTGGGAGTGCTGTCTTCTTTTAGAAATGGTAAGAAATACTTACCAGACAATCAATCTTATCTCCACAGATAGTAAACCTGAAGCAAGGTAAGAAGAATACTCTTTTCTGGTCGAATTGGTACTAAAAATAAGTATCAACTTGTAGAAAAGGGTTGACTATTAGGCATGTGGTTTGTTCTTCAATCTTTAATGAGGTTGAGGGGGATTTTTTTCTGTAATACATTTAAAGGTCTGGTTTTCAGTAGTGGTTGATGGTGTACTAAATATACTATAGATGGTTGGAAAAATGACCTAAACAACTTCTTGAATTGCTAGGAGAGAATTTCATAGCAAAGTTACTTCCCTAAAATGTACTCTCAATGGCTTCCAATTAGCTCCAATCAAATAGGATGCTCAATTGGGTAGATAGTATTAATATGCTTTATTCTCGCTATTAATTTACAAATGTTGTTTAGTCATATAGAATAGCTTTTCCTAAACTGATTCTATTATATACTGAGGAGTTGGCAATTAGCTTCCTGCTCTGCTTGATCCTTTTCCAAGGTGCTATCAAACTATTAAATCTCCCTACTAGCTGAGGATTTATTCCCTTTAATTGTCTACTCTGGGTTTTCTTCCTAAAGATGTCCTAACTGTTTCTATCCTGAGGAATTCAGTATACTCCTAACTATGGGTCTAAATAGCTGTATTTATGGCATGGGAACTTCTCTACACAGCTTCACTGTCTGTTTGTAGAGTGATATACATAGATGTGAGTACTCATTGATTGAGGTTTGCTCAAGTAGGAACCATTTTTCTAAAAGAGGAAACCTGCCAAATGGGGCTGAATCGCACTCCTTATATAGTAATTTAAATGTGGCTGTGCTACCTTTGGTTCTGAGGTGGCTATATCAAAATATGACTCATCTTAACTCATACTAACTCACTTTAACTCATCCTGTTAGAAAATGACTTGCAATGAGCTAAAAATAGCCTTTGGCTTGGCAACGACTCATGCTGTTGTAAAACAGACGGTCAGTGTAGGATGTGTCAAACCCTAAAAGAAGCTAGGGAAAAACTAGCAAAGACACAGGGTGGGTGTGAGCTGATACTCGTCCCAAGAGGTCTAAGGTAGGTTAGTGGTGAGAAGGGTATGCAAAGACTTTCCTGCAGGTGAGACAGTTGATCCAGATGAACCCAGTCAAGATAAGAAGATCCAGATAGACAAAGTGGATTTCTGGTCAAGAACGAGGACTGGATACGAGTGGGAAAGATGACTAAGTTTTGGATGAGGTGGGGGAAAGACTTAAAATCGTAGAATTGAGCTTGAAAGAAGGTACTGCATTTCCACAAAGGGTACAGATTTTATAGTCCAGGCAATACCCAAGACTTAGTACATATAAGATAACTACAGAAGGTACGATCAAAGGCTGTGAAGAAAATAATCTTCGCTATCACAGGTAACAATGTCACATAAAAGGAAACAAGAAACCATGTGCAAAGGTACGAATTGCCCTGTAGTTGTGTATGGCAACCCTTCAATGGAACAAAGTAAAAATGGTCTAGAGCGGTGTAAAACACTAGTCCTGTCTGTACTGCAATAGCAAGAGGGATACTAGAAAATATGAAAGAAGGGTACAAATAGGTTCGTCCCAGGGACCCTAAAGAAATTTGTGGGAGCGAAGGACCTGACTATACAATCCGGAAAGATATCCAGAAAAATAGGGGTAAACCTGAATGAATCTGATCTGGAAAAATGATGAGAAAATGATCTGGAAAGTGAAATAGTAATAGAGGGAAGTAGGAATATACATTCAATTGTGGAATTGTCATATACCGTGCCAGTCCCTAGCACACTCCGGCCCTCCAGGCACAACTCCACTCCTCAGGAGTGATCTCTGGTCTGTTCTCTGTCTATATGTACCTCTGTTCCTCCGAACATTTGTATTCTGACTAATCCTTCCTGACACTCTGTACTTACGATATTCCTTTGTTCTGTACATAGTCTAGTTTCCGATCCTTAGATACCTCTGACCTGTGCTCACACAGCTCCGGCATTCGTCCTGCTGGAGCATAGCACCAGCTTTCTTATCTTCCGTCCTCCGTCTCTGTCATCCGTTTACTAATACTGTACTTTCCTCTGTATATAAACTCCTAGACACTCTGTATACAGTAGCTAGATTATCAACTTGGACAGACTTCTGTTCCTTCCACTACTTCTGTTCCTCTCCGCTCTGAAATACAGGACACAAATGACAGCAAGGGTGCAGCTCATAAGCTGAAGCCAAAGTCCTAACCCATCCGCACAACTCCGGAGTTCCAGAGTTCCGCCAGGAGTTGATCAGTCTCTAACAGGAATCCAAAAACCCGGATGAGACTTGATAAGATGGTGATGAGATAAGAGAGATCCAGTCAAGGACGAGAACCAGGTATGAGTGGAAAAGTGACGAGGTTTGCAAAGACATGGCTTCACAGCAAGGAAATAGGTGATCAGTGTACATGGGTGAAAGATGTATTATCCATCGCACTACAGGGGTTTTATAGTCAAGGGAACACCCAAGACTCTTTCTAATAAGGGAAATATCAATTGGTAACCAAGTACGTCAAAGCAAAAGAAAAAGAACATTGTCCCTTCATGGGTAAACAGAAACCATGTGGAATACTATGAAAGGGTCTAGGCCTATGTCAAAGTGATACAAAAGCTCAATACAACCAAAAGAAATCAATCTAAATGAAAAACAAAGATCTGGATAGGTCTTGCACATGCAGAGATCCAGAAATGGACAGATAATGTCAGGTTGCATCGGATTAGATTGGGTTGGACTAGGATTCATTGGAATATGATTGGGAGCAATGTAGAAGTTAGTGGAATGATGGGATACGACCACAAGGAACTTCAGTTCCTTATAGTGGTCCAGACAGAAGTAAGTGTCGCTGGTGATCAGATGTACAAATAGGAAAATGGAATGAAATAGGAATGACGTACAAAAACAAATAGAATTAATTACATCATATTAGTCATCGACTGGCCATGCCTGGGTTGGGATGGATGATCAGGAATGATGGAACAAAGGGCAGATACATATTTATGAAGGGCAGGTCCACTTGGATGGACATGGTGTCTTCTTTCTAGATAAGATCAGTAGAAACGCTATGAAATGCTCACTAGACAACCAAATCTTATCTCCACGGATAGTAAACCTGAAGCAAGGTGAAGAGGAAACTCTTTCCTGATCGAGTTGGTATTAGAAATAAGTATCAATCTCGTAGAAAGGGTTTGACTATCAGGCACATGGTTCTTTCATCAATCGTCAATGAGGTTGAGGGTGATTGGGGTTCAGCAATACGTTGTGGGTCTGATTTTCAGGAGTAATGTACGAATTGTACAATGGATAGTTGGGGGAGTAATCTAGACAACTCTTGGGTTGCTAGAAAATGGTATTCTGTAGCGACTAGGGTTACTTCCCTAAAATGCACTCTCAATGGGCTTCCAATTAGCTCCAGTCAATTAGGAATGCTCAATTGGGTTGGTAGTGTAAATACACTTTACTCTCACTTACTGATTCTCACATGTCTCTTAGTCACACAGAACAGTCTTTCCTAAACTGAATCTATTATCCACTAAGGAGTTGGCAATCAGCTTAAATGCTTGACTAGAACCCTTTCCCAAAGTATTAATGAACTATTAGATCTTCCTACTAGCTGGGGATCTATTCCCTTTAGTTGCTCGCTCTGGGGTTTTCTCTTTAAAGGTGTCCTAACTGTCTCAATCCTAAGGGATGCAGTATACTCCTAACTATGGGTCTAAGTAGCTCTATTTATAGCGTGGGAACTTCTTTACACAGCCTCACTGTCTGTTTGTAGAAGGGTGCACTAGTGAGCACTTGTTGATTGAGTTCACTGAAGTAGGAACCTTTTTCCTAAAAGAGAGAACTGTTCAAATGGGGCTGAATCACGCTTCTTATATAGTAGTTTACATGTGGCTGTGCTACCCTCACTTTGACTCACCCTGTTAGAAAATGACTTGCAATGAGCTAAAAATAGCCTTTGGCTTGGCAATGACTCATGCCAACTCATTATGACTCATGCTGTGCAGGTCACATGATCATTCTGCTAGTCTAGGAGCAGTGCTTTGGTTAGTCCTCATTTGACTCACTCTGACTCATATTAACTCATTATGACTCATGCTGTGCAAGGTCACATGATCTGAGTCAGGTGATTCGCAACTGAGGTCACATGCTCCAATTGCTTCTCTGACACTTGGCTAAGTACTTAAGGGTAAAAGAGATATTAAGAAAATGGTTGGCTATGTACTAGTAGGTAGTAATAAAAGTATGTTGGAAGAAATTATATTGTTTCTCCACAACCTGTGAATGAACAAATAAGGAAAAATAGGGATACATACTAGACACTATGGTCTATATGTCCCTCCATTATCTAAACATTTGGACTGTGGGAATAAGGTGAAAACTGAAATCTTGTATCAAATGTCTAGCATCACATATACATTAACTATGTATCCGCATCCAATCATTTTGGTGCAGGTCAATGGGGTAGGACGGGAATATTGCCTGGACATGTTGGACAATCTAGAGGGTGCTGGAAAAGAGGAAAAACTCTGTATACAGATGTAGAGAGCCTTCAGCTCTTACACTATCCATGTCACATGATCCTTCTGCTAGTCTAGGGGCAGTGCTTTGATTAGTTCTTATTTGACTCAAGGTATGCAAGGTCACATGATCTGAGTCAGGTAATTTGCAACTGAGGTCACATGCTCCATTTTCTCCTCTGACACTTGGCTAAGTACTTGAGGGTAAAAGAAATATTAAGAAAATGGTTTGCTATGTATGTACTTGTAGGTAGTAATAAAAGTATGTTAGGAGAAGTCATTTTGTTTCTCCACAACCTGTAAACAAACAAATAATAAAAAATACAAAGATATACTTGATCCTATGATCTATATGTTCCTCAATTAGCTAAGGATTTGGACTGTGGGAATATAGTGAAACTCAAATCTCAGGTCAAATATCTAGCATCACATATACAATACAGTAACTATTTTTCTGTATCCAAACATTTTGGTGCAGGTTAGCACAATTGATGTGCAGGAGAGGATAGCAGGTTGGTGAGAAAGAAAGCAGGAGGAAGTGCTGGTTGTTGAAAGCTAAATTGTTGACATTAATATGGATGCATGAACATATTGTACATACTATCATGGAACTGAATGAGTAAATATGAGCCACAAACATTAAGGAAAGGGTGGGGACAGTGAGGATGTTTTGAAATAAAAACAAACTCAAGGGCAGCAGAAGAGACACTTCAATAGATCTTAAACTCCAGTGTTACTCAATGTGAAATGACAATGAGGTGATCCAATGGACACAGAGTCCAAAAGCAGTCTCTGTGCAATATGAAGTCTGATTACAGAGAAGAAGTTGAGCAGTACAAAGCAAACTCAGGGGAGCCTCAGGGCCTTGAAGTCCTGGGTGGGGAAGGCAAGTGCATTATTAGTGGGAGGTTTTGGTGGTGGCACTTTTTCCTTCCTATTTTGGAATAGGGTTCTAAACATTTGTGTATAGTATCTAACTTGTGTGATTTATCTCAAGCTATGTCAGCCTCTTCTTTGTATACCTAGTCCTTTGGATTTTGGATTTAATGTGCAGTAGCTCAAATAAGTGTCCCAATGTTTGCATGTTTTCCACTAAAGTTGATATCCCTCAATACCTCCTAACCTGGGCCCTAACATATGAGTGTATCAAATGAAGCACCTACCCTTGGCTTGCTATGGATGCCAAGGTCAAGTGATTTGGATACAATCTGATGGAATGGCAGTCATTTCAAAACAACATGTCATTGGGACACTTATTTGACCCTACATTCGACAATCATTATATCATATGTAACATGGGTATTTGACAGCTATTGATGGTTGCTATATTGCCAAGTTGTGTAATTATATAAGTGACATAATTCCAAGCAATATAAATATCCTGTCTTCCACTTCAATTGACCTCACCACATCATAAAGTCCATTCATACGCCTATTAGAGCTAATATCATTGTTTTTCCTGAATATGACCTCTTTGCTAGACAGATTGCATCTAAGACTGATCTAGAGAAGTCCACTATGGCTAGACTCATCAAGGAGATGTGTTAGAAAAGCAGAATGTTAAGTTAGGATATATTTCCAAGCTTTCTTCTCCTGATAAGAAAAGAATTGTTTCTAGTATTACCATTGAAAAGACTAACAATGCAGTCCAAGCCATTCATCTCATCAACCCTACCCTGTGCTCTTCTATCTATACCCAAGTTTAGCAATGTTTTCAAAACTATATCTTTAAAGACTGTGGTCAAGAAAAAGATACCTTTCTTGTCTATCAAGTATAAAAAAAGTTGGTTGAACCTTGCTTTCAAGTGCAAGGACTGGGCTGTGAAGGGCTAGACCAGAGTTATTTGGTCAGGTGAGACAAAAATCAACAGGATTGGATCACATGAAAGGATATATGTGTGAAAAAAGAAAGATAAGCCTTTACAAGACAAGAAGATTTAGGAAATAGTGAAGTTTGCAGGAGGTTCCTTAATGGCTTGAACATGCATGGGCTGGAATGGAGTGAGGATACTTGCACTGGTGAAGAGGAGGATATATGCTGAGCAATATGTGTCCACTTTAGAGAACACTATGCTTTCTAGCATGGAGAATTATGGAATTTCAAAGGAGAGCATTATCTTGCAATAGGATAATGATTCTAAATACTCATCCAAAAGGGCTCAAAACTGGTTCAAATCTCAACTCTGGCAATAGTGGACTTCCCTGGATACAATCTGTCTAGCAGAGAGATCAAATCCAGAAAAAACAATGATATTAGCTCTAATAGGGGTATGAATGGACTTTATGATATAGTGAGTTCAATTGAAGTGGGATACAGGATATTTATATTGCTTGGAATTATATCACTTACATAATTACACAGCTTGGTAATATAGCAACCATCAATAGCTATCAAATATCCATGTTACATATGATATAATGATTGTCAAATGTAGGGTCAAATAAGTGTCCCAATGACATGTTGTTTTGAAATGACTGCCATTCCATCAGATTGTATCCAAATCACTTGACCTTGGCATCCATAGCAAGCCAAGGGTAGGTGCTTCATTTGATACACTCATATGTTAGGGTCCAGGTTAGGAGGTGTTGGAGAATATCAACTTTAGTGGAAAATATGCAAACATTGGAACACTTATTTGAACCACTGTACCTTAGTGTCAGTTACAAGTTGTTGCTCTTGACAATATATACACTTGATTGCAGACTACACTAGTTGTACAAACACTTGCATACAATTGAGGTGCAGTACATTATAATTAATCATACATACAAATATCTACCAAACTTAGGTAATGACAAACTGAAGGCTAGTTATAATAGGTCACAAAAGGGGACAAACAGTCAAAAAAAACAAGGTAAAAATGATCATACAGACCTTAGGAATGGGACTGTCAACAGATGTTATGAAACTGTATCATAGAACTGTTGAACAATCAAGTTTGGAGCACAACTACACTTGGATCTCAACTTACTATCTTGAAGAAAGATAAGCCATATGAAAGTGTTCAAGACACAGGTTTTTCTAAAAATTGGGAATGATAAACATATAAGAATGAAAAGAAACAATCATTAGTAATCTGAACAGAGATCAAGGTATACTCAAGAAATCCCTAAAAAACAAACAGTAGTGCAATAATTTCTGAGGTACCATGCTGCCAATAAAAATCTTCTTGTTTGACTTGAAGAGGGGGTTGGCAAAAGGTGCATGCTACTGAAAGAACTTGTCCCAGTGAACTAAAGCAGGGGCAATGGTGGTACTGTTGCTAAATAAGAGTACAGCTGTTTTTTGCAGGCAGTTGTAAGCCTGTAGAAGTATTAGTACAGCTAGAATAGACTGTAAAATGCCATAAACATCTGCATGAAAGCAGCACATATCTTTAGATGGTGGCAGCAGTTAATTTGGAGGTGGAGGACATGGAGCTCATAGGATGGGATGTAACCAAAATAAACAGTGAGGGGGTGCCACATCAATTGCTTGCTCCTTGGCACTCCATCTTAGTCACAAGCCTGATTCAAATATCTTCTCAGTGAAAGATAAAACATTGTTGTATGAAATATCACCACTTCAAGATATGGCAATGCAAATTTTCCCTTGAGTAGGAAAGAATGATAGTTAGGATTGTATTTAAATGACAGCTGGAAATAGATGGTCCCATAGTTGCTATTTGTCTTGAAACTATTAGTCCCATCGACTTACCCATCCTTAAAGGAAAGGGCTTTAAACTAGTTTGGATTGAATATACCCTTTAAAAGAGGGTTAGATCTGTTGAAAAAGATCTAGGGTGGTCCAGGTCTTTACTAAGTGGTGATGAGTACTGAGAGATGTCAGAACCCCAAATAGACAAGATACTTGTACTACTGCCTGTCTTTGATTGATTATCTTTGACAATTTCCTGATCGGTAATAAAATTGGAGAAGGACTTGAGGTGACAACATACCCTGAGTGCAATATAAGATGTCTATCCTTCTTGAATGGGGTGAGTAGGAGGAACCTCCCCAGTGATGGGAAGGTAATCAGCAGGATATTCATTAGCTCTAAATCTAAAATCCTCTCACCTGGTACTTTCTGTGCATGATTATTGGCATCTTCATCAGTGATCTTCTTTTTCTTTCAAGCTTGACTGAGCTCATGTCTCAAGCCACTGGTATACAGAAGGAAAAAAAAAGAAGGAGGGTTGTCATGTTGGAGAAGAGGAGTGAGAATGGGAGGAGGTAGTACATAGCTTTCCTATTTGAGGGGGTAATCAAGCTGTGCTTGATAGCTAGATAGAAAAGGAGCTGTACAATTACCCAATTGAATAAACATTACATAGGAGACAAGAGATGTAATTTTTGGAACATCATTAGATAGTGCCACAGTGAGCAGACTTACCCATTACTTACTGGATTCCATGTCCACTTTGGATAACTTCATGGAAAGTATGTAGACTAATTGGTAATTGCTGTCCACATTATTCAGCATATATAGGTTGCAAAGTGGCATATTGCACTGAGTTTAAAACTATGACATTGGCTAGACAATTATTGATTGGGGCATGCACAGGTGAGGCAAGTGTTCTGATGACCTGTACAAAACTAGTTTCATGCATGCACATAGCAAAGCAGTCACCTGAGAAGTGGAATTTCCACAGCTCCCTGTCAGCCACACCCTTTGATACCATAGGAAAAGATAGCCCCTATCATGAACTACATACCCCTATTTTTCCAGATTTTTCCACATACTGGTTATTGAAATATTCATTAATCTCTCTAGTTATACCCTTACACTTGTACATTTGTACATAGTAAACCATTTCTTTGATTCCTCTTTATTTATCTGATTACTTAGCTAAACGCCAGTGAGATAAAGTGATCATGTGACCCTTAGCTACCATGTGACCTTGTCCCCATTAGTCTGTACAGCCCTGCACAGCATAGCCAGCCTCTTTGGCAAAGCATTCCAAATTTGGATTCCTTTGCTCAAAGTGCTTCCCCTTAGTGTGCCTGGATTTGATAGCTTATGCCTGACATTAGTAAGCGATTGTGCCTTAATTTATAAGCCACCAAGCCCTCTGATTGGCTAGCATAGCCTCCTGTATTTATGTATATATGTAAAAGGGAGTATTCTGGCCTGCAGAGAGAATCTCATCTTCTACCTCAGATAATATTATCTAATAAGAGATCCTCTGGGAAACCTAATAAGACCTAATGAGGCAGGGTACCCCAGAGTGAAGTAAATAGGAGTTTAGAACTACTACTAGGCTGTTAGGACTTGTACCTAAATTTGACAAGTACCTAAAACTATCCTTTTGGGAGAAACCCCTTTTTGGGAAACAAAAGGCATCTGGTCCCTATTAGTAGGCAACCTAAGCATCCTGTAGTACCAAATAAGGACTACACTTCACCTCTATAGCCAAACTTGCCTACCCTTTAAATAAGACAATAAGATTGAATTATAATAACTTTTCTGAGTCTACTAAATGTACCACCAAGTCAACTACCAACCAGTAACTGAGCATCTTGCCATCATTAGAATGACCTACCTAAGGGACTCCTACCACTACCTCCCCTAGACTTACTACCCTAAGGGATTAGCCTAAGGCTACACTTTCAACCTTTAGTTGTAGCTCCTTAATATACAAGAAGACCAAGTTTGCTATAACCAGCTGAGTGATTAAGCGATCTGACATGACCATCTGCTTACCTAATTACCACTTCTGGACACAACATTCCCAGGAGTTTCCTACACACAATCCATTAGCATTAGGTGTGATCTAGGCCAAGTTTCTAAATCGCCCACCTCTTATACTATCAAAGTACAAGTTTCCATGGTTACTAGACAACCTATTGCCCTTGCCTTGAGCCCATTAGGTGTGTAATTCACCTAGGATGACCTTTACTAACCAGATCATAGGCTGAAACCATTTTTAACAACCAATCTATAAACTTACATGTAGGATTGGTGAACAAACCACAGCTCCTGGTACACCAAATCCCCTTCCCTTTTTTACTTGGAATCATATCCATTACTCCTAACTTCACCAAGGGTAGACTACTCATACTTCCCTTGAGCATAGTGTTCTAGTCCATGAAGACAAGACACATTGTCTAGGGATCACCAATTTTTGATTGGTTCTTTGTCATCTTGTTTAGAAGGAAGACCTGAGTTGGGCATTATCAAGCTTGGGCAGGGGCTGCTCATAGCTTGTGAGGAATAGTTCAGGTTGGAATATAATCTGATAAACATCAGCTAGGTGATAAGATTGTTTTGGCATTGTATCCCAGGAGTTTGCTCCCTTTGGAGATTTGCAATTAAATATTCTTTGTACTATTGGGCTGTAATATTATGCTTCCATATTTGATTCATTTTGGATCTCTAGCTCCACTATTTTTCCCAAGTAAGATCAGGTGGAGCTGTGTCCTCCTATTATGAGTGATACACTTCTATTCTTAGTAGTAATGTAGCTAAATCTTAAGTACATCCCATCTAATCTCTCATCAATAGAGATAAAATTCTACCACTGTCAAGGGTGACTGAGTAGTACTGTATGTTGAGGAGACAATCTGTAGGTATTCAAAAATTACTATAAGTAGTTAGTCCTCCTATCTGTATAGCTAGATCAGAAATCAATCCTTTTAATTCACCATTACCTTTATTTGCATCACACAGTGTTAGACTAATGTCAATATCCATTGGCACTTGTAATTTCTCCCATAGTTTACAAGTAATGATATTTACCCCACTACCAGAGTCTACTATAATGCCATACACTTTGTTCACTATCCAGACAGGAACTATCAGTAGTGGCCCATGGTCCTAGGTCATTCTAACATGATGTGCATGTAAGGCAGCATTAGCCACTGTCACCTGTCAAAATCAGATCTGATTGGCTAATACTTGTATCAATTCTTGCAAGTTACCTAATATTTCTCCCACAGTCAGTCCTACCTTGATGCTGAGTATCTTAGTCAGTATATCATGAGGATTTGTGGTAGCAGATAACTTCATGCCCTGCACTGCCATATTTCTGGAATATTTCTTAGCAGGCTGTTCACTTGTACAATATTTATTCCTATCAACTCTTTCAGGAAACTCTGCACTCCTTCCTTTTTTGTCATTTCCTCCCCACTTTCCCTTAGAGATATTCTTCATCTCTACATCTTCATTATCTTGCACATTAGTGCACACACATTAAGCATTCTTCAATACACCTGTCAGGAGTATTGCTCCTTGATAACATTAGCAAAATGACCTTCCTCTGTAGTGTCTGTAAGGTCTTAAAATTGGGTGACCTTTCTATAGAAATACCTCCATAGGCTGTACAGGGAAGGGATGGTTTGCTGATGAAGATAAGTCAATCATTTTCAATTGCTTTTTGCTAATGACATTCTCTACTTCCCAGCCCTTGGATGGTGTGAATGTATTCTAGGTGTTGTTCCCTTGTTTCTTTGTCTTTGTCCTTTCATTCTCACCTCTTGGAGATTTCTTTGGATCATTCTGAGTATCTGGTAAGTTATTCTCTTCAATTCTTTGCTATTTGTACTAATATTAATGTTTTCTCTCAAATCAATCATTTCCTTCATTTCAACAACTTGACCATGGGGACAATACTTCATTAGCATCACCATTGTGGATATCAAGTGAGTTTTTGATCACCACCTTGTTTCAGCACTGACCACCTCCCACTTTCTTAGGAGATAAATATATTCTGTCCATGATCTCCTTTTGAATGATTTTGGCTTTGCGCCAAGACCACATGATATCATAGCTTTGCAACACTTCATCAGCTTTGTCCTCATTGTCCTCATCCATCAACAAGTAAGGTATGAATAATTTTTCTTCATTTTCTGATTCATCTTTGTCACTGACTAATATTTCAGGTATGATATAGTTTGACAATCTACTCTACAAGCTGTCACAATTAATTATAATAAGATTTGTCTGTGCTCATTTTTCATTCTGTGTGTATTGCTCAATTATCCAATGATAGCTCTCTATTATTGACTCTTTTACTCACCTATTGGGTGGGCCTTGATTTTTAAGTAGGTTTACCATATCTTGTTAGTTATATAATAACTCTCTGCAGTCTATTAATTTTAACACATGGGGACAGTTACTTAGGCAATGGTCATGACTATTATATCCGAAACATTTAAAGGGTGGGCAAATATTAGGTAGAGATCTATTCCTTCCATTAGTAGTCCTTTGTAGTGTTTCTCTTGTAGTAGTACTATTCTGTATACTATTAGAAGCTGTAACAGCTGCCAACTTGCAACTATGCTTGATGCATTTATCATTTTATTTTCTTTACTTCCTCAAGGATAAATTCCCTTATCAAGCATGTTGGACAGGTGCTATCCCTTCATCAAGCACCCAGGATAGGTGCTACCCCTTATCAGACACCTTGAACAGGTGCAATCTTCTTATCAACTGCACTAGGCATGCACAATCAAGCTATCTATGCACCAGAAGTGCAATCAACTCACATTAGATATGTGATAACTCTTATCTGCTAATTGCTGGCAATCTCTATCTAATCTCTAGGATGGTCTGGACCACCCTCCTATGTTTCACTTCTTCACTATGTCATCATGTCACACCTTTACATCTTCATCATATCACAGGATACCTCTCCAACCCTTCACCTCTTCACCTCTTCACATCTTCACCTCCTCACCTCTTCACCCTATGGTATGGCCATGCCTTCTCTTCTGATCATATATTATTCTTCCATTCTTGATCCATGCCTCCTCCTTATGCCTTTCATGTCCTGTCACATCATGCTTCTTCATTTATGATCATTTATTAATCTATAATCTCTGTCACATCCTCATGGTCAGGGTTATGCTTCCATTTCATTATTTACATCCCTCCTCCTCATGTTTCTGCTTCTCTCCATGCTTTTCGCTCATGTTATGCTTCTATTCCATGGCTATACTAATATATGTGTTGCACACATGTTCAGGGACTCATCTTATCTATAGATCTATGTACAACATGTACATACATTTATGTAGTATATAAAGCCCTCCAAGCAGTGGTCAAGGCTCCCCAGTCTTGCCCTCCTTGGAGTTTTCCCTTTTGCTCCTCTGGCCAACTCACTCCCCTCTCCTTATCCTTATATGGGTTGATTCCCCCAAACTATGATCCTAAGAAGTTAGCTATCAAAAGTACTCAAGAGCAAGCAGCCTCAGCAAAAGCTCTAGGTTGTTTCAGGAGCATCCTTGAATATAGTAGATTTTAATCTAGGTTTGTTGTGATGTATACAGTGAGGTGCAAAACCGTTGCAATGCCTAACCTCAAACCGGGGCGCGAAGCGCCCCGCAATCACTTGTGGGAATTTCACTTTGCTTTGGTGGGAACAAATAAAGTACAAACCCTTAGCTACAACGTTGTCCCCAGGGTCATGTGATTTCGCTTACATACTGCAAAGATACATCCATTTCAAAACACCAATACCATTGCAACAGTTTTGCACCTTTTGCTTTCCAGGGTATATTAGTACTTGGTATAGCCTCCCTTTGCCTTGATAACTGCTTCAATCCTTCTAGGCATGCTCTCTATCAACTTCTGACACTCTTCAACTGCTATCCCCTTCCAATCAACCTGAACTCTCTCCCACAATTCATGAATCCCCTTAGGAGAGGAATCATGATCTGCTAGTCTTCTTTTGAGATAACCCCAGAGGTGCTCAATGGGGTTGAGGTCAGGAGACTGTGCAAGCCATACCATAGTATGAAAATCCTGCTCCTGAAGCCAATCCTTCACCTTCTTGCAAGTATGTTTGGGGTCATTGTCCTGCTGAAAGATGATGTCAGGAGGATCAAGACCATAAAACTGCAAAGAATTGAGCAGTTCATCCTTCAAAATCTGAAGGTAAAGGTCCCCATCCATCCTACCATCAATCTTGGTAGCATAGCCAACTCCCTGCCAAGTCATACAGCCCCACATCATCAAAGAACCTCCTCCAAACTTCACTGTACCTTCCACCAGCCTATCACTTAGCCCTTCCCCTGCCTTTTTCCACACCCACTTGCGCCCATCTGACCCTAGGCGATTGATTTTGGTCTCATCAGACCATACTACCTTCTTCCAGTCCTCCAGAGTCCAATCTTTATGAGCATAAGCAAAGTCTCGACGAGCCCTACGATGCTTGGCTGAAAGGAGAGGCCATTTGGATTTGACCACAGCTTTCATACCTGTCTTCCTCAACTGTCTGCGCACTGTGGAGGTAGAGAGAGGCTGTTTGACTATATTGGTGAGTGCCTTGGTCACCTGAACAGCATTCTCTGCCTTTCCAGAGGAGATAAGACAAATGGCATGCCAGACATTGGCAGAGGAAAGCTTGGATGGACGACCTCCAGTAGCTTTTTGAAGCTCAAAACGCTCTTTGGAGCGTAATCTGGATATGGTAGACACATTAAGACCAGTAGTGGATGCAATAGAGTGAGCAGATTGGCCAGCATCAAGCATAGAGAGGATGGTTTGTTTTTGAGTAAAAGAGATGGTTCTCATGATGGTTGTGGTTGGAAACAAAGATGCGTGTGAACTATTTTAAACTCAGACATGGTTCTAATATGTGTATGTTTGTTTGTATGACCAAACATAACCAAATAACACTTGATTTCAATGTAATGAGCAAAGGGTGCAAAACTGTTGCAATGGTATTGATGTTTTGAAATGGATGTATCTTTGCAGTATGTAAGCGAAATCACATGACCCTGGGGACAAAGTTGTAGCTAAGGGTTTGTACTTTATTTGTTTCCACCACAGCAAAGTGAAATTCCCACAAGTGATTGCGGGGCGCTTCGCGCCCCAGTTTGGGGTTAGGTATTGCAACGGTTTTGCACCTCACTGTATAATAGTATTCCTGAAATCCCTTGTGGTGGACTTCATGTAGAAAGCATGCAGTACACAGTTACTTAACTTACCTGCTGTGGTGGGTAACTCAGTGATGATAGCGGTTGCTTGTCAAGAGTAAATTGGAACTCAGATGACTGAGTCTGAAAACTATATATGCTACATGAAGTGCATGTGTACTAACTACTATAAATGAACTACTACTGTGTGATATGAGTTCATTCAACACTCTCCCTTGCTAAGTGCATGGTAATTGCATAAGCATTAGGTGGTAGTGATATGTATTGCTAGTTAGTCCTGCTAACTATGTGTTTAATATTTAAACTGATTTGAGATCTACACTGCTCGAATTTGACATATCCGAGATTTTTTGTGAATATATTGGCAGGATTGTCAGTCCCTTCAATATAGAAGATCTCTACATGTTGATCGGTTACAGCATTGCATACAAAGTGGTAGCAAATAGATATATGTTTGGTGCGATGTTCGGTGACAGGATTGTCAGCTATAAAAATAAAACCCTGATTGTCGCCACAAATAGGAAAGGGTTTGAGGTGAAATCCTAATTCCTTCAACATTTGTTTGACCCATATGACCTGGTGAGAACAATCGCTCAAGGCCATGTATTCAGCCTCTGTAGAAGAGAGGGCTGTAGTCATTTGTAAATGTGAATTCCAAAGGAAAACACCATTCACCAATTTTAAGTAAAATCCCATTTGGGAGTGGCGAGTTTCCAGATCTGCTCCCCAATCAGAGTCAGTACAAGTGGTGATACCACATCTGGAAGATCTGTCATACACAAGTGAATAGTCACGAGTGCCAAGTAGGTAACAGCAAATATACAGGGCCTTATCTAAACGTTATACATAGCATATACAAAGAGAAGACTTAGACTTTGTACTTCTCAGGAGGTACTCACGAAGAGACACTGCATCTGAGAGAGTATCAAGGACAAAGGATCAAGGATTCTAGGAACTCGAAGGGTGAAGGATGATGGACAATGGTCAGAGTCGATTGGATGTCTGGATACAAGAATATACTAATATTGCGCAGAACGAGTGTAAAGAACTACTGTATAGGTGATTGGGTATAAGTACAAAGGAACACATCATCAAAGAACTACATGGAATGCAGAGGAATGATTAGGTAAAAGGACATGTCACCTATGTTATATGAAAGGGAGGAACTATGAGGCCAATATAAAAGAATCAGCCGAGAAGAGTATTGTCTAAAGGATAAGAGGAACAAGTTGGAGAAGAACAAATGTAGGGTGGATCAGGTTAACAAGAAATAAACCATGAATATAATAGGCTTGAAAGAGTCCTAGAAAAGTAGGGGAGATTCAATGAAAGGAAAAGAGGTAAACTCCATGAGTAAGTAGAAAAACTGTAACATTACCCCTGTCATACAATCGAACTCCAGGTTTGATAAGAATCCCACTAGGAAGAGTCAGAAGGAGGATTGTTCACAGTCCCGAAAATGACAAAGGCCTATTCCTGAGAAAGCGTCTCAAATGCACAGTCATTTGTGACATGCCCATGGAGATTGCAATGTCCACAGATTTGCTCAGGATAGAAATAATGTCTATGTCCTCATCAATGACAAAAGTTGCACAGGGTATGAAGGCAAGTGGACTTAGGGTGACCTGAGGTGGAGTGATGACAGCTGGGGCAGATATAGCTGGGGCAGTCCTCACAATAGTGACCCAAATGATGACACCGAAAGCATTCAGTGAGGGCAGATGCAAGTTGGTGAGTAAGAGAAATATCGTTAGAGGGTGCAGAAAGAATACAGCTACCGTTAGGAAGATAGCAATAAAGGGCCTCAGTTTCAACTCTTCGATGGTCTTCATCATCGGAAAGAATATCCTCAACATCTACTGCAGTGGAAGAGGAGGAAGAGAAGGGGGGAGGAGAAGAGAGTCAAGAGGCAAGAGAAGGGTCATTGGAAGGAGGAGAAACAGGAACAGGCGAAGGTGAAGTGGGAAGGGTAGGGAGTTGAGAGTGTTCCTGGTAAAGATCACGATCCTATATGGGAAGGGAAAGGTAGATATGCTAAAAGATGGGGTAAATGATGGTGGGATCAAGTCGTTCAACATACTGATGAAACCTGTAGAGATGGAGGATAGATAGTACTCATCGAGGAAGGGCATCCAGATGAAGTTGAAGAGATATTTCAAATTCTGTAGGGAGATCGCTGGAAACAGATTGAAAATGATAGTGTTGAGTGATAGTGACTTCATGGAAGAGGCGGACTAGTTCTTGAGTCATAGTGTCTTCCTCATAGAGAGGAAAGGTTTTGACGGTGTGGTGGAGGACAGGGCTTGCGAGGATGGTGGTATATAGTGAGTGAGTGATGGAAATGAATAGCAAGGTAGGTAAGACTCGCCTGGAACGCAACGGGGAGATAGATACAAAAGAAGAAGGTAGTAACAAGGACGCAATAGAAGAAGAAAGAAATGACATATTGGTTGTTTAAGAAAAGGAAGTCATAGTATAACATAAGCTGGGGGGGTACTTCACAGAGAGATACCATATCCCAGAGGGAGAAGAAAGAAGGGAGATAAGAAATTACGAAAGAAGATGAGTTCGTTTATAAGAAGAAAGAATAGCGGGTGCATGACAAATATTACTTTCAGGTTCCCACATATTTTTGGCCAAAGAATATCCTTTCCATGTGGTCAGATACAGGCGACAACCTCGTGTTCCTTTGTGAGAAACAATATGATCAACTTTGTATTCTTCTATAAAATCAATCAGGTCAGGAGGAGGTCAGGAGAAAAAGGAACCATGTGCTTCGATTTGACAATAAGGAGATAAGAGAGTGGCATGCAAAACATCATGAATCTTCTATGTGGATGGAAGACGGAGTTGGTAAGTAAGGGGAGATAGGACTTGAAAGATTTCAAAAGATCCTTGACGTTTGGGAGTGAGTTTTCAGGAGGGATATCCGAGATGGAGATTAGTAGCTTCTAGCCACACTTTATCACCTACTTTCCAAGGGAGGAATTTTTGAAAAGAATGAGATATCATAATCCAGTGTGTGAACTTATGTGCAGCAAGAGCTTCTTTTCAGGCGTTTTTCAGGGCAAATAAATAACCTTCCAGGGCAGGGATGAATATCTTTCTGAGAGAAGGGTATGTATGAGATTCATAGCCGTAAAGGAGGAAGAAAGGGGATGTTTTAGTGGAGCTGTGAGAAACAGAATTATGAATGAACTCAGTGGAAGTTAGAAAGTTGGTCCAGTCATGTGGGTTGTTGGAGCAAAAGATACAAAGATAAGTTTCAATTTCCTGATTGATTTATTTGATTTATCCATCAGTTTGGAGATGATATGCTGTGGAGAGGTGGACATCATATTTGAGCAAGTGTGCAAGCTTCCATGCAAAGGTAACAGCGAATTGAGGATCCCGATCAGAGATGATGGAGTCATAAAGACCAAAGTGTTTGAAAACACAATCAAAAAAGAGTTGAGCGACTCCTTTGACATTAATGGTTTTAGAACAAGGAGCAAGAATTACCCCTTTTGTAAGGCCATGGTCAACCACGACAATCAAAGAATCAAAACCACGAGAAAGAGGGAGGTCGGTGACAAGGTCAACAGAGAGTTGGCAGAAAGGGACAGAGGAGGACGAGGATATCAGGAGCAGGGGAGGAGTGGTCAGGTGGATGAGGACCTTGTTTTGTTGACAAATGGAACAACCAGCAATGAAGTGAAAAACAAAGGAAGAAAGGCCAGGCCACCAAAAATCACGTTTAAGAATAGCTTTTGTATGAAAATGGCCCAGATGACCAGAGAGAGGGGAGGAATAAATAGAATGGAGTAAGGTAGAATGAGAAGACAAAGGAATATACATAGGACCCTTGAAGTAAAGATGTCCGTTATCAAAAGATCAGTCAGAGAGAGAAAAACAAGGAAATAGGGGAGAACCATCATTAAGGTTTGCAAGGGCATGAAGGACAAGAGGATCAGAAGAAGAAGAGTTTCTGATATGAGAGGCAAGGGAAAGATCCAAA
>JAHZSR010000244.1:0-25339 GCA_025782845.1 Boletus coccyginus | reverse complement strand
CTACGCCATCGCTGAACGAACCGCTGATATGACCAAGTCCGAGGTGGTCCACTCCTCTATTCAATTAGAGCCAAGCCAACTCCCTCCGTCGTAGTTGGAGCTCTACAGAAAGCGGAAGCAACGATCTCTGATGTACGTATTCCATTTTTCAGTGAAACATGGTGGTGATCCCAACTTCCCTGTAGGACGGATGAGCAAAACACAGAGGCTAGGGAACGAGACAGGGTGGCACAGCAGAAATCCAGGTTCGTTGCTTTACCTTGGCCTAACCTATATACCTAAATTTTCCTTAGATAGACAAAATATGAATCTGGTGGTGTCAAGAAATCCCGTCGTTCCAAGACAATACCACTTCCCGCGGCCGAACACGCAGGTTGTGCCGCAGTCGATGCTGCCAACCAACCGGCGTCCCTCGGTCCTTCCCCGCCTTCCCAACCTCAGAATCCACCTCGACGAGCGAAGGTCGAGGTGCACACGCAGACGCAGACGAATATATTCCCCAAATCGATCCTGAGCTCGAGCTTGAATCCTCTGGGTGTTCGGGAGATCGAATTTGCCGTCGCAATCTCCCAGACCATCCTCTCTTCTGCAGGAGCTGCCGAACATCGCGTTAGATGAACCCAGTCCGTCTAAGAACTCCTCGCTTGATCCTGTCACGGGCGTCTTCAGGGTCCAGATCAACGGCAAAGCAGAATGCATTGAATGGAGTAGCGGGCAGCGTACTATTCTACCATACTTGGAGGTAAAGAATGACGACGGGAAGGTTGGAAATGACCTGATCGACGACCAACGATACGTCCAAGATTTGGCCCGCCTTCCAGAGAGTCAGCCTTCGAGCTTGCTCGTTGTGTTCCTCGATCGACACCTGCAGAAAGCGAAGCTCATCGAGGCTGCTCGTGATGCGTTATCGAAGAACAAAACTATGATCGTCAGAGGCTTTTTCGATGTCGACGCATTCGAGCTCACGATGGAGGGTCTCGTCGAGGAGTTTAACACCCTCCCTAGTCGTCCGATGGATGTGCACGGTATGTAACGATCCTGTGTTTTGTAGACGCCTGGCTAATTACTTCCATCCGTTCAATTACTAGTAAACAAGTTACGCGTGGGTTAGGCAGAGAGTGCCCTATTTGCCCCCCCGAATCCGACCTTTCGGATAATAGTGCTTCAGATAGTTTGTTCTAGTCGATTTTTTCCTAATTCTACCGTTTTTAAGCACTCCTAACTCTTGATTGTCATGCATTTCGCTTGCTTTCGTGCAATCGACCCATCGTTCTTGAAACCACCTCCCTTCTAAGTCTGTCGTCCTCGATTGCACTCTTTGCGCTCCGCCCCAGAGCATCTCCTCTGATTTCCCATCACCCTAGTGCGTCCATCTCACCAGCACAACCACCCCCCAACGCATGGGATCTGGCCGCCACCAACCCGCTGGACAAGATTGCAAATTGTGGACCCCGCCTGGCTTCTGGCCATCCATAATTCCATCTTCACGTCATTATCAACTTCCACTATTTATTCCCCAACGACATCCAATTTCCTTGGTTGTTCTCTTGCCACCCGCAGCATTTAGGCTAACCATAGTCGACCCTTACTACTGACTAATAGGTGCTATGGCATGTCTCGCGGTCGTTATTGACTGCGTTTTGGCAGCGACTTGTTATAATTGTCATTAATGCGGGACTGACCACCGTGACTGACTAGCTGTTTCTAATTAGCTGGCGCATTGTGTAGATGGGGTGGTGTGACCATGTTCAGTTTTTAACGCGTCAGTGTAGCCCAATACCCATCTCAGACTCCAAGGCTGATTGCATCAAATCTGCAACGCATTATCGATGAAGTCATTATTGCTTATGTGATCCTAAAACATCCCGCATTTGGTTTCGCTGAGTCATTGTTCAACATTCGAACATGCAAACACAAATTGCTCGTCATGTTTCCTCCCACTCTCAGTGCCTCGTCCCTGTTTCACATGGATGACGCCCACACTCAAAATCTGCTCTCAGCCCTTCATCCTTCAACGGTGTGTCTGAGCGGATGACCACTTTGTGCTAGGGCAGGTACCCTTCCTCATTTGGTTGGCTTGGAAGCATGGACGCCGGTTGGTTTCTCCGATCCCCAAGTCTTGACCTCTCGTTGTTCGTGTTTCACATAGACAACATAGGTTGGGCTACATTACCGCTCCGATTGCCCCATCGTCACTCCGATGCCTCGTCTTTGTTTCACATTGACGACGGTGGCTCACGTCCATCTTCGTGGCAAAGGTTTCAATCCTCATTTTTTTCTCTAACATTCTCGATTAGAGTTCTATTTCCTCCGATGTCTGATCCTCGTTTACCTAAACAGTGCAGCAATCGAGGAGCCCGTAAGCTTTCTCCTCGCCAACCATCCAACTCTCGACCGTAAACGCCATTAGAGGTGCCTCTATCCTCCTTCCTTCCTCGTTGGACCATGCCTGATGCACTTCTTCAAGGTTTCCCAGAATGGGCCTAACCGTTTGAACGAACTTGTAGAAACCGCCTTGATCCTTTCGAAAGTTGGTCGGCTCAGCACCCTTCAGCACTTCGCACTGCAGCATAGTTTGTATTTACGTTGCATATGAGCATCAAACTGCACTCACTTCTTTTCCCGATAGAGACACCATTAACTCATCGCCTTCCTCGTCTTTAAGCCAGAGGTAAAAGCAATACGCCCAGCGACATTCTGGACATTCCGGTACGGACCTGGGCATATTTTGGCGGCTTATAAACGCCCCAAGGTTAAGAGGGTTGAGCTTACACTTGGCCACATGTGGTACATCGCAAGACGGCAGAGTCTTCAAGGTTAAAGGGATAGTAATCTGCAGCACGAGCCAGGATTTTGAACTTGGCGTTAGGGACTGGTGTCAACAACGCTTCTCGGATGGTGATGTCGTCCCTCGGAGCGGTCGGACGTGTGCAAGCATCCTCCGACTCATCACGCGACCTTTTATGCATGATATCTGCAGCAACATCCACACCAAATTCCTGGTCTCTTCCGTTGCTCTCATAGGGTTCGATTAAAGCAGGGATGATTGTAGAGCGTACCGATGCATCACCTGCCGGTGAAGCATGTTCCCTTCTGCTGAATTCCTCCTTTCTACTGAACAGTATGTTAGCGTATTTGAGGAAGATTCATCCTCCGAGATGCTCACGCTATGAGGGCTTTCAGGTGAGGCTGTGATTCCGTCCCGGTTTCGTCTAGACACCTGATTCCTTCGGCGAGTTGCATCGTGGCCTCTATCGAATTCCAACGGTCCCACTTTGCGCGAACGTTGTGGAGATACCAATATTCCCCAGGTTTCATTCCCCGTGCAACACTCTTCGCAGTGTCCCACATATCACAATGAAGCACACTATCGGACAACCCGGGCGGGCACCAATTGTTTTGTACTGGCCTCAAGCCAGTGTTGATCGTGTAATCTGTCACATACACAACGGTTGGCCCATCATCATTCTCGAATTTTCGTAGGATCTTTGGTAAAATGTTATCGCTTTCATCTCATATTACTGCTGTTCTTACCTCAACTGTACAGTTGAAAAAGCCACCGGGAGGGCGATTGGGGGAAGCGTCTGATATAAGCAGGTGCGTCTTTTGAGTTGGAGCAGGTCGTTGGACGTTAGACAAGCTCTTCATGCTCATCGCTTCCTTCCACCATTCCATGACCTGACGACAACACTGCACCTCGACGTCATTCTTGAAATTTTCCAAGTATGGAGAGAACGCATGGCCTGAAAATTTGTTGATCGGCTTCTCGGGAGCGTTAACTTTGATAGGTGAGCGTATTCTATGTTCCGCTGCGTCGTAAATTGCCCACCGCAATTTATCACCAAATCCAGTGGCGCTCAAACCCCCTTTGAACTCAACCATCTATTTCAAAGGTCAGAATGTCGGTGCAGCATGATCCTTGCTGACCCACCTTGAGCCCATGAAGGATTACCACATCACCCTTCACTGCCTGCGGAAGCCATTCTGCGTATTCTTTCTGGAAGCAGTTTACTCTAATACCACCGCTTGCAGAGTTGAAGATGGACGAATCCACGATTGTAAAGGAGCATGACCATTCTACAAGAGAATGCAACTGAATCTCGCCCATAATACAAGCTTGCGAGTTGCTTACCGTTCGTTCTTGTCCTTTTCTCTGGGGTTATCGCGGTTACAACACCGATGACATTGACCAAAGCACTACCCTTTTGGAGGTCACCCAGCGCTGTATACGACCCCTCCTGTAGAACAATAAAGTTAGCGTCCATCAATATATGATGTTTAGCTAACAGACCTTCTTTGGATAACCCCCCCTGCCTGCTGGGTGGTTAGGGTGGTTTCTGGAACGACGGTTGATCATCTCCTTGGCGGACACAAATTCTCCTCGGTCAATGACTCTGTTTGAACTACCCTTCTGGATCCATGGCGTTAATTTTCTAACAGCAACCTTGATGGGATTCCTCACATGCTTCAAATCTGCACAGCCTGCGTGTTCTTGCTCGTTCGGTGCGAGAATCTCACTATCTTTTTCTGTCCGTTGATTGCTGCTAACAGAGTTTTCCTTGAGGATTGCTTCAACGTCCATTGGTTTGTCCACGGCTATATCTGTCAGAGCTGTAAACCTGACCTCGCTCTCCTGAAAAGATATGTTCAAGATACCTGGACTTTCTGCAATACTAACCTCCCCTTTTGAAGCGAGGTCAACGATTCCAGGGTGGTAATACAAGTCTTAGATGGCGCATACAGGCAGGTTAATCTCTGATAACTGTTCGCAGAAAAGTACCTGCTTTGCCATGTGTCAACCGCCATGCCTGCGTTACGTCCGCTAAGATACTTGACCAATACGCCGTCAAGGTATTTGATAGCCATGGGTAATGCATATGGTGCGTTTGACTGTTTCCGCTGTTCGATCGTCATTCCTTTCAGCCCCAGTTGAATGTGATCATGTGCTCGGAATGCGAGTTCCTCTCTGTAAGGGACCTCCACCTCGAAGCGGCAAATGGTTGAGCCCTCTGGCACCTCAAGATAAATACGGCGCACTCCCTTTCGAGGCGGCCATACCATGAAGACCCTGCCTTCGATATGCCCACAATCTTCCCCTGGCAGTTGCTGGTCGAGTTCTTTTATACTTCGTCGACACGTGGGCTTGAAGTAATCCTCTATGGCTGTATGAATCTTCTTGGCACCATCAGGTTCAGCAATGCTGGTGTTGGCGGTGTTCTCCATTGAACGTCCTGCTGAATACTTCGTAGTACAAACTTGAAGCGTTATCCGTGACTATCGTGACTAACCCGTGACTCGGATTGCTCACGAGTCTCGAGTCTTGATGCAGTCATGCACAAGTACAACTCTTCCTTCCACCCTCCCATTAGCTCGTTATACGACCTACTCGGAGGATCTCATGTTGTCGTTGGCCCCTCATGTAGGTTGAGTCCAGAGTGTAGGTGCTAATCCAGCTATTCACCGACGATCTCAGGGCTAGCAATCGCAAGATTCCCTTCGATTCCCTGGCTCGTCACTTTGCCGATCTTGGCGAAACTATCAGCAAGGCTGTTGGTGCAGTGGAGAAAGCAAAAAATGCAGTTGCTTCTGCCGAGAAGTTTCTTTCTGAGTCTCGGCAGTTCATCCAACAGCTCGCTTTCGTCAGTTTATGTTTCTTGTGTGTCGTTAACCTGACTATATGCACCCTGTAGGAACTGGACGAAGCCTCCATGATGGATCATCCGATGTTAGATGTTGCGCATCGTTCGATTGGCCTGCAAATGTCTCCTTCTGTCCCACCAGTTATTCATTCTGCTTTGTCCAACCGGACAGAAACCTTCTTATACTTGCCCATCGGGGTACGTATGCTATGCACTGCCGCTTTCCCCCCCCGTTTACTAAGCGTGTATCTCATTCGAAGAAGCACTGCTTCTTCAGATACAGTATCAAAATATTTACAGCGGCAGTCTTCATCTTCCCCCATCAGGATGATAAGGCTCGAACCCATGGACTCGCGCATTTCGGCTGACTCTTCTTCCATCAAGTTGTCATTGTCTTTATGCTTCCGAACCGCCCCTTACGTATCTCCGGGCGAATCGCCAACAGTTAAGCGGTGACGAATTTAGCAAAGACATTTCGTGACTGACCGCAACTGACTACTATGGAATTCAACGAACGTGACTGACGCTCACTTAATGTCCGACTGACTATTATGGAATTTAACGATCGTGACTGACGCTATCTCCCCATAGCGTCGCTTCAAAAACCGACCCTTTGCGGAAGTTCCGTCTCTTGTCGCACTGTAATCAGACAATAAAAAATCTTGGCTATTTAGAAGCATCCTCCTCCGTCTGTATTTTCTGCTGGTAGAGTAGCAAACCCCTTTAATCCCTATACACTTTCGTCCGTGCACATGCCCACCTTGGCGCCCTTTCCCCCAATTGGCAAGACCTCCTCCAGCATGCGGCGTTACGCCCTTAGCTTCTGTGGATCCACCCTGCAATCGGTGGTTACGCTGCTGTCCAAGGCATATCAAGGGGAGCACTTGACCGGCGCTGCACAGAAGACAGCAGCGAATCCTGTCTGCACGTCCAAGCGGGAACTAGGGCACCGCCCTAGTAGGTAAGTGCTACCAGCCCAGCATCTTTTCTTTCTAAGCCCGCAGGTCGCATTGTGAGTACGATGCTTGGTAGGTCGCGAGCTATAAAGGACTTGCTCTCGTTTTCCTTCATCATCGTCCAACTTTTCTTTCTGTTACCCCCTACTGCTGCCAGCCAAGGTTCATCTCTGGCGGTGGACATGTCCCTACAGAGCTCTGTTTCCACAATACCCTCTCCTCCCTCCTCCCAGCCATCCCCACCTATGAATAGGGTCGGCGATGCTCCTCCTGACCCTATGAATCACACGTTCTACACGCCCTTCCCCCTCCCAGATGACATCCCATCGATTTCTTTGGCCATTGGTCCACTCGCATCCGCGGTTGATACCTACCTGTGTCATCTGCAATCCGTTTGCGAGGCGTGCTATTTTTTGAGGGCATGCCGACCCATCCAGATAATCCTGACCCACCCACGAGGTGGTCGGTGGGATGAAGTCGACTACCATGTCAACGACAGCGTGCGCTGCCCTTGGCGCTGCCTCCACCCCTCCACCCCATACGGAGACTTTTCACACGAAGCCCACCGCTCCTTTCGTGACAGCCACTCTGGCGGCGATGGGTGGTCCGTATGCACCATCTGTGGAGAACCATGGGACATAACCGACCCACATGAGCGCTGTGTCTTTGGGGATAGCCTTTTTAAGCTAGCGTTCATGGTTTGGGAGGACAGGCCAACCCGAGACTGTGTCTTTTCTTTTATCCAGGCAAAGACAGCTTTGGACATTCCTAACCTTCCCACTCGATCCCACTACGCTGATTGGTTAGGGCGCAGCATCTCTCCCTCCTTGCCAACCCTCAACAATATCCACGCCCTAGCGATTGCATATGGAATCCTGCGACGCGCACAGCAGGTACCCCAGTAAGTCTCCTGGCCAAAATTAACCTAACCCACCGAACGCCTCCTCCCTTTTAGGCCCCCGCTGCCCGACGTCGAAGACGTTGTTCTTTACAGGGAGAAGAGGCTGCTGTAAAGCAAACCTAAACCGTGGGCTTGCCTCGCTCGTGTCTTATCTACGCGATGGCGTACTCGAGCGGTACCGACCAACCGCGATCTCTGTCCATAGTCAGTAACGGTAGTTAGCTGCTTGATTAGACCGCAACGACTTTGCGTGACTGAACCCCAAAACCAACTGACTAAGGGTCTGTTTGGCACGATGCATTATTGCTCTAGGTATACATGACCACTTGTAACCTACCTATATCCGGGGTAGTGGACTTTGCGCATCCAACGCGTAACTGACTAGTAATTATGCAGCATTCTTTGCGCACTCAACGCGTGACTGACTATCACACACCTAATGCGCGACTGACTTTGCGCACCCAATGTGTGACAGACTATCACACACCCAACGCGTGACTGGCTATTACACCCGGCAAATGCTGCGTAACAGTCAGTCAGGCATCGGGTGCGCAAAGTCAGTCACGCATTAGGTGTAGCGCTGGTTAGCGCCGGTTATAGCTTACCTAATTTTTTTCTGTTCCGCTTTGATATCATGTCATGTGATCGCGTCAAGACAGCAACTCTTCAATTAGCCGTTTCTACCACCGGACCTACTAGTCTCCCCCCTTGACCACCGCGTTGTTTTCACAATCGCGGTCGTTTCTGCTCGACCAGCGCATCGCTCCACAGGCTGCTTGCTCCGGTGTGCTTCATTGCTTGTGCTGTTCCCCACCCAAACGCTGCTGCTACCCGTGCCACCACCCTCGAACATCCCGTAAGCAGCTCATCCCCCTTTTTATACGGTACGCGGTACATGAAGCTCCTAGATAGAGCACATTCTTTATGGGGAAGCGCAAGTGCGAATTTACAGAGGACGATGTACGTTCCCTTGCGCAACCAAGTATACCTAATCTGAAACCCCCGTCCAGTATGAGAGGGTTAAAGCCTTCAACAACGTTCGACAAAAGAGACGCCGTGAGGGAATGTAGGCGGCTCTTCTACCATCGGATACGCGTCTTTTTTAATGCCTCCTGTAGGACGGAAGAGGAAAGGCAGGAGGTGAGGCTAAGGAATAGAGAGGAAAAGCGCAAGTCTAGGTTAGTTTGTGTCGGCCAACAGCATTTATCCCGCCCCTTATGTTTTATCTAGGCAGAGAATGCGTGAAGCAAGGCTTCAACCCAGCCTCCACGTCGAGGGCGCACCTGAATCTGCCTCTCAAAGCGCAGCCAGGGCTGCAGTCGAGGAGGCCGTGCAGAGGCTCCTTTTCTCTACCCCCGGTGCTTCTCCTCGTGCCACCCACCCCCGTCTTTCACCCGTGGTGGATCCCAGGCTCCTCGAGGAGGGGGGTATCGCTGCCACGCAGAAACCCCCTCCTCCGTGCCCTCCGTCTGGTACAGCCATGGCTGTAACCCAAGCAGTTGCGCCGCGGGCTGTATCCCCTCTCCCTTCGCTTCCTGATCCAGCACCCCCGCAGGATTCCAGCCCCGATCCTGAGGCGAGCGACACCCCTCCGGAAGGTCTGGCCCTCTCTCCTATAGGTTATTTCGAGGGAAACGATGCCACTTATGCGGCTGGTCCCTCATCACCGCGGAACACCCCGTCTCCCTCTCCCGCCCCCTCCTCCCCTTTGAGCACCCCGCCACCCTCCCCGGGCCCCAATGGGGGGCAGCCTCGTGATATAACCCTTGGCGTCATCGGCACTCAGGTTGGCCATGGCGCAAAAACCGTCCAATGGACTGACGGTCCCTTGACCATTTTACCATACCTGGGGAAGAAACGGGGGGGTAGCATAAGAAATGTACTCTCAAAGGATGCCAAGTACGTCTCCAACATGGCCGATTTTCCAGCGGCAAACTTGCAGAGCGAGTTGGTCGTCTTTCTTGATCGAAGAATGGCCAAGTGTGACCTCCTCAGCGCTGCGCGTGAAGCCCTTTCAAGCAACAAGACCGTCGTCATAAGGGGTTACATGGAAGACGAAACGTTCGCATTCACAATGGAGGAGCTCAGTGACCACTTTATGTCCTCCCCTGATAAACCCATGGGCGTCCACGGTGTGTATGCTTTTTCCATAGAAGCTGACTAGCATACTGATCGTCTTAGACATGGAGAAGCGGGTCAAGAACTTTACAAACCCTTTCGTGTCCACCACGGTGAAGCAGTTCGTCGATGACATCCATAATCCGGATGTAGTGAGGGTGGCATTGGATTTTCCGCTACCCCAGAAGGCAGCCCCTCCTCCCTTCGAGTAGGTCTCGCTCGCTCTAAACAACCGATGGCCTAACCTTTTGTAGCCTATTGGATGACGGTCTCTGCCTGGGATGGGCGCAGACCCAAGGGGACATCCCGGTAGATAACCAGATGATGCCCGGCGATGTATGGACCGTCCGTTCGTGGGGTATTGCTCACCACGCAGGCATCCTGACCTACCCCCACCACGATGCTGAAGGAGCGGGTACCTTCGTCGCCCCCCTCGCCGGCATCAAGAATTGGATGATAATTGTGACCAAAGCCCGCAAGCAGGAGCGTGGACAGTTCATGTGCCTATTGACGGATCTCACCGACTCCCAAAGGCTACTGTCTGACTTGAAGCAGCAAGTCGATGCCGAGACTATACATTTGTACCCTGGGGATCTGGCGTAAGTTCTGCTTCAACCCTCTTACGACGCCTCTGATCACATTCCGATGCTAGCATCATGCCTCCTGGTCAGATGCATGGAGTGAATACGCCGAATGCAAGCTTTTGCAGAGGAGGGCATTACTTCAACCTCGATACGATGCACCTAACCGAATTGTCGAGGTTTGTTGACGCGTCCAGGGGAAACTTCGTGACAAATGCCACGCATAGGGGAACCTTGGAGACGCTATGTAGGCTCGTTCTCGCCCTTCCAATCCTTCCAAGAACTCGCAGTGAGTTTCTTGACCCCATGTATCTCAGAACCGTGGCTGAACTCAGCCCTAGAGCTTTATAAGCGCTCCTTGATTGCTCTATGCGGCATGGTCGCATTTCCTAACCAATACACCATGCAGGGGCAGCCCCACCTGCGTTCAGTGACCCTTGAACCCGCCACAAAAATTTCCACAGCAGTACTAAACCACTTTGGCCTCGAAAATTACAAGGCCTATCATGGTTTCCTTTCCGACCCATCCACAGACATGTTTGATCGGGGACAGGAGGTAGATGTGTACGATATACTCAGTCAATTCAGGAATAAGGCTTAGATACCATACATACAGCGCTACTAGTTAATTATTCTGCACATCTGTAACCCAATGGAAAAAGCTGACTGCGTTTATGGCGCTGACCGGTCGGACGGTGCATACCTGATGAATGCATGACCGACAGTTGTGTGACTGACTACTGAGCGGTGACTGACGGTTAACGACTTGCTAGCGACTGACAAATCAGCGACTTACCGCACGATGTGTGACTGACAACCGTTCGACAGCTGTGTGACTGACTACTGAGCGGTGACTGACGGTTAACGACTTACCGCACGATGTGTGACTGACAACCGTTCGACAGTTGTGTGACTGACTACTGAGCGGTGACTGACGGTTAACGACTTACCGCACGATGTGTGACTGACAACCGTTCGACAGCTGTGTGACTGGCTACTGAGTGGTGACTGACGGTTAACGACTTGCTAGCGACTGACAAATCAGCGACTTACCGCACGATGTGTGACTGACAACCGTTCGACAGTTGCGTGACTGGCTACTGAGCGGTGACTGACGGTTAACGACTTACCGCACGATGTGTGACTGACAACTGTTCGACAGTTGTGTGACTGACTACTGAGCGGTGACTGACGGTTAACGACTTACCGCACGATGTGTGACTGACAACTGTTCGACAGTTGTGTGACTGACTACTGAGCGGTGACTGACGGTTAACGACTTGCTAGCGACTGACAAATCAACGACTTACCGCACGATGTGTGACTGACAAGTTACCGTTCCCTATATGGAGCGGTCTTATGTCCAGAGCAACGTCCGTGAGAACCTTCCTCCTCAAGGAGTTAGGATTTGAAATTCCGCTCCGTGTGTCTTGGAGGTCAACTGCGTCACTAAGCTTAAGTATGGCATCGAAGAACAAGCTAGCATTCTTGTCGACCCCCATCTCCGACTTTCTGTGGCAGGGGGTATGTTGCACTCATGTTGCCCTCGGCATCGTCAGTGCGCCAGCTGGTCCTCTCGCTCGTGGCGCTGTCCCCGCTCATCCTTGCCGTGTACATCCTCGCTGGATTCCCCAGTCCCCCGGGTCCCCCCGTCGCCCACCCCTCCCTCCCCGCGCTCCCTCCCTCGTGCGCATCCTGGTCCGTCTATCCAGACGACTACTACCAAGGCGGGTTTTACGTCCTTCTCCCACACGGCCGGGTCAGTCGCCGAGCGCCACTGCGCCAGGGAACCAGCTGACCCTCCACAGACGCGGTACTGGCTCATAGGACCAAATCACGGCCCGCGGGTTCGCGTATCCCCACCCCGCTGTACACTCCCTTCTCACGTCGTATCCTTCAGGTAGTCCTCGTCCATGGCCTCTCCATCCCCGCCATCGTCTGGAAGGTTGTCGCACCTGTCCTCGCCTCGCGCGGCTATCGCGTTCTCCTCTACGGTAACGCGACTCGAGTACGCTCCTCTCCACGGCTAGACCGTTCCATCAGATCTGTACGGTCGCGGCTACTCCGATGCCCCGGACGTCACCTACGATGTCTCCCTTCACACGACACAGCTCGCCCCTCCTCATGCAGCACATCAGATGGGACGATGCGTATGTCGTTGGATTTTCGATGGTACGTGTTCAGTCAGTTGTTTCTGATCCCCAGCGATTGTCATGATTTAGGGCGGTGGCATCGCTACCGCGTTTGCGGTACAATTCCCTCATTTGGTCAACGGCAAGGTCGCCCTCGCTGCATCCACCGGCATAATGGAGGTATGCATCCCCTCATTTCTCTATTGTCAGACCTTTGACATGCCAATTAGTCATCTGACATTTCACGCACCGCAAAATTCATGTCATCACCGTTTGTACAAAGCATATCATCCCTTCCTCCGTTCCAGGTATCAATAATCACCGTCATACCACTCAGCGATTACTCACGACTGACAGCACTACATGCGTCTCCTCGCCAATGGTTCCAGCAGTTCCCAACTCGAGGCCATCAATCCTATCCAGGAGGTGAGAGCGTTTTACATTGTTATTCCGTTCCACTCAGCTCCAGCCAGATCGTTCGACTGCAATCAGCACATCTTCCACACTATAATGCTGCTGTTGCATCCTCTCTACGAGATGGTCCTACTCGTGGCCTCGCATATGCCTTTAGCGCGCTTTCCGATTCTTCTAATGACATCCTCCTTATCCATGCGTGTTCTTTTCCACCATCTCGGTTCGTTCCACGCTCACAGCCGGCAGGACATGGCAGACAAGACTGTTCCGTACAAATACGCTGCCAAAATACAGGCTCTCGTCCCTCAAGCCAAGCTAGTAACGATCGTGGATGGTGGCCATGATATCACAGCTACCCGTGCAAAAGAAGTGAACGCTGCACTTCTTCACTTACTCTCTGCATCTCTTGCATCCGGTACCGGTCGCAGAGGGACGCAAAGGGAGCAAACTGCACGGCGGGAATGGTGGAAGCGAGAGAGGGTGAACAAGTTCGAAAAGGCAAGTGTTATATTCACGGCGGGGTGCTAGACTTTTTTGGTAACCGTCACTTGCGCGGGATGTCTCAACACGGTAGACTTTTTCATAACGCACCCGCTACTGATGCATAAATCTTGTCTGGCATGAGCTTTTGGGTAGCTCCCCAGCGGAAAGCAGGGATAATGGCACATTTTTGTATACATACTAACGCATGGCATGGATGTTGAAAATGTGCAATATGAGATGGTCTTTTGGCAGGGGTGAAGTCAACTGACTCGGATGCATGCATGCGACTGGCCCAGACCAAGCTGGCAGCCAAAAGGCAGAGACTCCGTAACGCCCCTGTGGCATGGTACAATTTTTTCTAGTCAAGTGCGTTGAACAGGTTTGCCTTGAAACCCCATGCCTGCTGAGCTACCAGCTCGGTGATTTTGCTACTGATGACAGCATATCTCTTCCGGTTGCTGAAACCCAACTCCAAGAGCTCCTTGGTGAATCGTATGCTGATGAACGCTGGCGGATCAATCTCACGGCCGTCATGAGTGCGGAAGGCGACACAATGCAAGCGGTGACAGCAGTCGAAAAGCTTGCAGCCGCTGCAACCCGCCGTACTGGCCTCACAATCAAAATTCCTTCATCTCGGCCACCGTAGCTGTTGGCTACTGAGGAGGAACTCTGGAATTCCATGAAACCGTTGAGGGATCGCAATCGCATCTTCGGCGTAGAGTTGACCGTTGACGAAATTCTCGAGCCGCAGGAGGAAACTGAAATCGGTGAGCCAGCGTATCAATTCGAAAGCGATGCGGCCATTGCTGCAGCGGCGGTCTGGCACCAGATGGCTGTCGAACGCGATGAAGTTGTCAAAGTCGATTCGTCAGACGACAAAGAAGATACCCAGCCCACTCCAGCACTGATGTCGTCCTCAAATGCTGTTCTGTTGTGCGAGAAGCTTGAGATGGCTTGCATCAGTCGGAGTCATGCAGGCACCTCTTTGGATTTAACACGACACATTCGCAAGCTCAGCGGTGAGATGTATCGGGAGGTACTGCAGAGCGTGAAGCAGACTTCGTTGGACGGCTATTGGAAGAGGTGCAGCTGGAGAGGTGGAGGGGGAAGGCGATAAAAAAAACTTTGACCCACCAAGCATGCCAAGGTCTGGCTCGATGAGGTGTTTGACGAGGAAAAGGAGGGGCAATAAAAAAAGCTTTGACTGGCCAAGCGTGTCCAGGTCTGGCTTGACAAAGTGGGACAAAGGCTTCATGAGCCAAGGCATGGCTAGAGGAGGGAGGGGGGGTGATGAAAAAAGCTTTGACCGGCCAAGCGTGCCAAGGTCTGGCTCGACGAGGCGGAACAAAAGCCCTGTGACGCAAGGCATAGCAGCTATAGCTTCACGAGGGAGAGGAGGGGTGATGAAAAAAGCTTTGACCGGCCAAGCGTGCCAAGGTCTGGCTCGACGAGGCGGAACAAAAGCCCTGTGACGCAAGGCATAGCAGCGATAGCTTCACGAGGGAAAGGGGGGGTGATGAAAAAAGCTTTGACCGGCCAAGCGTGCCAAGGTCTGGCTCGACGAGGCAGTACAAAAGCTCCATGGGCCAGGCCGTGGCTTAACAAGAGGAAGGACAGTTAAAAAAGGGAGCATCGCTGCATCCAAAAGCCATAGCTGCCGGCTATGGTGGCAAGCAGGTGAGTAAGCACGGCACCGCTCCAGAAGGCAAGAAGCTCTGTCAGGCCTCCTCTTTAGCCCCGGATCGCCCCAGGCTGCCTTTCTTCCTTGACCGCTCAATTTAAACACCGTTGCTTGCTACCGTGCGTTTCCTTGGCCTACTGTTTCTCTTTTCAACCTTGGTTTTTTTTAGATGTCATCCGGCATTTCGGCGATCATTCAGGCCAGCTCCATTCGACTAGGGGAGTGCATTGACAAAGCCCTCCATCTGGAGGCCGCCTACGTCCTCTCTGGACAAAGTGACCACGAGAGTGGCTCGACAGAGGCAGTGTTGGAATTGCCCAGGGACCATATGCCCTTTGTCCCCGATATTGACTCGCCAACGCAGCTACCTTCGGGAAAGAAGGCTGCTGATAAACTTCGCAGGCAGCGGAAGCGGGCTGAGCGTCGGGCACACTATCCGAGCCTTCCTCGATTTTCAAACTCGAAGAAGTACAGCAATGTCGACCCTATCACCGTCGAGTTTAATGCCCAGGAACTACCCGCCGCCAAAGGGGCGTTCGTTAGCCAGCGTCAACCCTGCGATACCTCTCACGAATGGACCCTGGATGAGCTGGTCGCGCGTGGATTCAAGGTTGTGGAGTGGGACGGCCGGTATGTTTTTCTTTAAAAATGAGTCACGCACATCTCATCCCTCTCAGAACATCAACCGCCATTGTTGACCAAGAGGACCGCGTCATAACTATCATGGCCGGTCGACCAGACTGCCAAGATTGGGACGGGGTCCATGCACGAATGAGTGCCCTCCTTGAACAGGCCGCCACCGATATTCCACGTCCTCACAAGGACCGACGAGGAGGGTTCACTTCCTTGTTCACTGGCATATCCTATGGAGGGGGTCAGGTGGCAAGTCTACGCTTTGCATGCCCTCTGTCTTACTTAGTCACACCTCTTAGGCTCCCGGGAACCTCGTTCACAGCCCAGCTGAGCAGGCGATTCTCAACACCTTGTGTGGGGATGCTAGTTTTATACGTGCTGCCGGGTTCATGAGTAGTAGGTTCCATCGCATCGCTGCTCCATTTTCCTCACCACCTTTTTTAGGTTGCTTTGCATTCTATTCACCCAAACTATACACGAGCTATGCTCACGATCTAAGGGCCCTACTTGAAAGGTACCGCCACCTGAAGAAGCCCTTCGATACCAGCATATTCCCCACCTGTACTTTCAACTGCGGTACCCGGGTCGTGACTCTGGAGCACGTGGATAGCGGCAACGTTCCCTATGGCCTGTGTGCTATCTTCGCATGCGGATCCTATGACCCCACCCTTGGTGGGCACCTCATTTTGTTCAATCTTGGGTTGGTTATTCAGTTTCCCCCGGGGTCCACTATTCTTGTCCCCTCTGGGACCATCCGTCACGGAAACACTGCTACCCAGCCTCATGAAAAGAGGCAGTCATTCACACAGTACTGCCCAGGAGGGCTACTTCGTTGGGTCACCTATGGGTTCAAGGCAGTCAAGGCTGCAACCAAGAGTGTCAAGCAACATTTTGACGAAACACACAAGGAACGCTGCCAGTATGCCACTGGTTTGTTCTCCAAGGTGCATGAGCTGCACGAGGATAGGGTGCGTGCATTTGGGCTCAGGAGCCATGATTAGATTCCTGAAGGGTATGCATATCTCATTTCCAACCGCCCTTGATTCCGTGTGACTCATCTGACATTTGACCAGCCTCGATGCGTTGCAACGGGTGGCTGGGCGTGACTCGTACTACCTCTTTTTTGTAAATAGGTCGGGGTTAACCCCTAGTATGGCCATGTTTTGACAGTCCATTTTGCGCATTTCCAGGGGGTCTTGAAATGCGCGACAGGCCTAGATCCCCATTAGTGTTGGGTTTGGGGCCTTCACCCCCACCGGGCCGGCTAAATTCGGTCAGCCATCGTTTGGTTTTGGTGGTCCACCGCAAGTCACCCCGACCCCACCTCCGTCGACATCCGTCCCCGAAGAAAGTATGGCTGCAGACGATGCCCCATCCCTGAGTGGCTTCGGCCTTGGTGCGGCAAATTCTGAAGACGCAGATTCAAAACCGTCCATCTTCGGCAAACCTAGCGTCCCTGTGTCCTCGGGTCAACAGTCGACCGACGGTAGTCTGATTAAACTGGGCACTGGTTTTGGGGCTTTTGCTGGTTTCGATCAGAAGAGCCCGTTCGCCAAGCCCTCCACCTTTTCCGGCACTCAGCAATCCACCGCGATATTTGGTGTAAGTGCATTTCAAGGGGCAACAGCAAATGTGTTTGGGAAACCTGCTGAGTCTCCCGAACCCAAAACACCGTTGGTGATTCTGTCGAAGGCTACGGACGCGTCCACTACCCCTTCGCCATTTGCTACTGTACCGGCCTTCTCCTTTGCAGCTCGAGACTCTATCGCGAGAGACGATGACAGCAGGTCCCCATCTCCGGCCCTGGTTCAACCAAAAGTGACGACCTCGTCCTTTTTTTCGAGTTCCACTCCTGGTCCTTCTACTGGTGCCTTCAGTAACTTACAGACGATGCCCTCCGCGTTCGTCAAATCTGCCTCTGGTATTTTTGGCGAATTGCCCAAGGATTCGCCTTTCTTTGCACTCAAGCCACCCGAGTCCAAGCCTGTGTCGGCCTTTGCTCTTCCAGCGACGCCGAGTACCCCAGCTTCGACGCCTCCGAAAGCAAGCTCTGCCCAGCCTACTTTTGGGGCGGCCTCGATGCCTGCGGTAACATTCAAGAGTGCATTCCTGCCAGTGGCTGCGGCACCGGCCCAGACAGCCCCTGCCTCTGTTAGTAGTGCCTTTGGTGCGTTCTCAAGCGGTGGCGGCGGCTTTGGTGCGTTCTCGTCAGGAGGAAGCAAGTCATTCAGCGATCTCCTCCGTTCCACTGGAGAGGACAAGCCTCCAAGAGCTGATGAGCCGAAGACGGTCGAGGTTAAAGCAAGCGAGGCATCCGTTGAACCCAAGAAGGCCACAGAGACGGTAACGATTCAAGAGCCATCCTTGGAATCGATATCGTCCTTGACGAGTTCGTCCTTTGTTCAAGTTTCGGCTGAAGAAGAGTGTGAGATGGAGTCTGAGGAAGAATCTGAGGTGTCGTCGTCGTCCGATGAAGAAGAGACAGACGAACAATTGCAGAGGGAATCTGAGGTGTCGTCGGAGGCGGCAGACGAAGAAAGGACGGAGGAACAGGTGCAGAGGGAATCTGGGCCCACGGGGGCTCCTCTGCCTATGAAACCAGCATTTACGAGGTCACCATCCACGACACCCAAGGCGGAGCATCCCGAGATCACAGTCTCTGTTTCACCCCCACCTCAGACGCCTTCGCCTTCCTCGAGTGTCCCCAGTCAGGGACCTTAGTACAACACCCCCTGGCTCTCCCGTCAAGGATACTCCTTTAGCACCGGTGCAGATGCCAGTGCCTATACTCAGGGCTTCTCCCCATCGACCCCACCTTTCGCTCTAGCACCTCGTTCAAATAATCGTCCCATGCGCAGTTCTCCACTTGCAAGTACACCCGTTGACCTCGAGGGCGAGATTGAGAAACCCCCGCTTGTCTCCATGTCTGCACCACCAGCGGTGGTTGCGCAGCCAGCTGCACCCAAACCACCTTTTGGCCAATGGACTCCCGCTTCCCTTCCACCTGTACAACCCGCGGTTGCAGACTCAACGCGCCCAAAGACGTATCCGGTCTTGTTGTTCCCCACTCTGGGAGAGAAGCCTGCGCCTTCGGTTTATACACTTCCGACTATCCCTGTTTCCGTGCCGTCACTCACTCCTGCAGGAGAGAAGCCTACGCCTCCAATCTTTGCACTTCCGACTGCCCCTGCTTCCGCGCCGTCGCTTGTTCCTGCAGGGGAGAAGCCTGCGTCTTTGATTTTTACACCCCCGACTACCTCCGCTTCAGCGCTGTCACTCATTCCTGTAGAGAAGGTTGCGACAACGAGTATCGCACCGACAACCCCGGGCCCTTCTGCCCCTCTGTTCACACTCCCCACTAGCTTTGCTTCCTTCACGCCGAGCACTGTAAATCCAAGTGCTTGGGGTACCCCTCCGAGGTTTGCAGAACTCACTCCGCCGCCGACGAAAACTCCACAAACACCCTTTGGTGGAAGCCCTAGCTCGACGCCGCCCCTACCACAGACACTGGCATCAGCCCCCACATCGATACCTACACCAGAGCAGGGAATACAAGCAGAATGTACTCTCCTTTTAAGTACACTCAACAAGGAATTCGAGAATGTGAGTCTTTATCTCGTCCCTGCAATCATTCGTCTGATAATGATATTGTCTTTTAGCTCAAGCAGTTTGCGACAGCGGCCTCGTTGGAGACAGTGAAACTTAAGAGGACTTCTGGCACAACCCGCCAAACAGCCGATCTTGGCGATGTACGCAAGTGGATCTTTGGTGATATCGAGGAGTACGGGAGAGTACTGGTGGACATCCAGGTGGACATCAAGGAACTCAAGTTGCAGCGAGTGTCGTTACGCAAAGCTATAAAAGAGTTGGATAGCAACATGCTGAAAGGTATGTTTTCAGGGACGCGCTTTTATCGACTCGACCTGACAATTTCTAGTGAACATGAGGAAGGAAGAGATCATACGATTTAACAAGGCCAAGACGGATGCTGAGTTTGCGAAAATGCTTAAAATCTGGACGCTTGCTCCGGAATATTCAGAAACCCAGTTGCAACCACGGAAGAACATACGGGTGAGTCTGGAGCGTTTGATGTGTAGTTGAGCTTTACTGAGTCGACTCGTAGGCGATCAGGGATCATGTACAGAAGCTTGAAGACCACATACAGGCTTCGAAGAAGAAGATTAACGAGCTCAGAACAGGCAGGCCCAGTATAAGGCAAGTGCTTTCTTCGGAGCCAGGTGTCCCAACCGTTGTTTCTCAACTCGATCGCAGACCACCCTCTCTGGATACAGTGAATCGCACTTTCCGTAATATTGACATCGCCATCGATCAACAAAAGCAACAAGTGCCTCAGCTACGGCGGCGCATGGCGAGACTGGAGATCTCGGGAGTTGTGGGTGCTCAGGATCAGTTCGCTTCCTTCCTTTTCTTGCTTCCCTGAATTTCATCTTTACCCCACTCCGCCACCCCGGCCATCCTTCGTTTTCGAAAAATGCCTTATCAGTGTGCCACTTGTCACGTCTCCTTCGACAGCAGGAGCAGCTACTCCACTCACCGGAAGAAGTGCATCCCCACTGCCTCCTTCACGGTTGCCCACACCGGCCAGGTCGTCACCTTGGAGCGCAACGAGGACGGCGTCTTTTTGTGCTATTGTTCCGACGTCAAGTGCCCCCGGCCCGGTGGTTTCGTCTCCGTGGACAACCTATCCAAACACGTGAGGAAGCTAAAGTCCCGGTGGCTCGGTCCAGAGGGAAAGCAGCAGGTGTGGCGTTTTTTTTTTTTTTTTTCTTCCGACGTGCCAGCCAAAGACATTTCATTGTCGATTGCTTTTTCAAGACGACGTCTTTGACCGTGGCCATCAAGGAGACCAAAAACAACGTTGGCAGCACGGCAGAGATTCCCTTGCAGGCTGTCACCACCGCCGTGACCGCCGCTAGCACCACCACCACCCTCCCCGAGCGCCTGAACTTGAGCTCAAATGAGGTGAGTTTTCATTCCACTCCTCACGGGAGCCCTCGCCCCCTCCTCCTCCTCCTCCTTTGGGCTTTCTGACGTCAAGAATCGGAAACAGCCTGCCCCGAGTGCGACTTTCGACGACGGTGATCAGACCTATCAATCATTCTTCGCTTTGACACGGGCCTAGAAGTGCAAACCCTGACCGTGGAGTGATCCAAACATGGAAAAGGACTATCCAAGTCCACAGGGGACCTAAACGTCAGGTGGAGCGATCATATTCGCTTCCCTGATATGACTTGTCCACGGGTGATTGCGCTCGATACTTCGATACTCTTTTCTCCCATTAAGAGAGGATAGGTTTGTCGTTGTCCCCGGCTGAGTTCCCAAGTGCAGGAGACAAATATATAGAGCCTCGTATTCACTTTAAATGAGTTGGTCATAAAGGGTTCACGATCAACTGCATCTGAAGCCCAACAAGGTTCAACGGCGCCGAGATATTGGTGGACGGAGTCGGAACTACCCAATCATCTCTCACAGTTTGCGGTGTTCTTCATGCCACATCGTCGGATAGTGTTCGCATCCCTCCAGATCAACGCCGGAACCAATGTCAGCTTCATTTAACCTGCTTTTTGTAAATGGATTCTGGTTACGGAGAGGTTCTTCCACCAAAGTGGTAGCAGGAACGAGTAAATTTGTAATTTGGTAGAGTAAAGGCAGCAAGAAAGTACACGCAAAGAAGCAGGGGTGACGATTTGCGCGTTGTCACGTGACCTAAGGAGTAGTATATCGATGTGTGACTACCTATATGTATGTGCATATTTTGTCCATATGGATGGATGAATGGTATATGCACATAATATGGTCTAAGAGCATAGCATATATCTGTATCTGTATAAAGCAGACATGTATTTAAGAACAGCCTCAGTGGCAGCAGCAGAGTAAGGTAAGATGATGAGGGGATTCCCATATAGCTAATATCACTAGAAGCTGCTTGGTAGGATGGCCTCATGTGCGAGCGAAAGTGAGATCAAGGAGGAAGATAAGAATTGTTACAAGACTGTGGAGAGCATTGAGATAATAGGAGATGGGCATTCATATTTCCTGGGGAGAGTGGTTGTGTTTTCAGAATTGACTTGGGCCCTATGTCTTATAGAACGTAAACATTGTGGAAATCATGTTCGGTGCTGAGTGACCTTCCATTTTTGGGAGAAAAAATAATCCAAAGGATCAGTATTTTGATGGACGAAAGATAAAGGGTTGTGAATAATGAAGGAAAGCAAACAAAGATAAAAGAAGAATGTAATACCATATATGCATTAAAAACCATGCAAACAACCATGTATTATATTGTGGGTGATTTTGAAAAGATTTTATAGAAACCTTTGACACGACTATCAGAGCCAAATAGAACACTTATACTTGGAACCATATATACTGAATATGTTGCTTGTTTCACTGAGGACACGAGTAACACAAACATGGATCTACAATACGCAAGCATGCATATGTGCCATTTTGCGTGGATGCAATATAACGGACATACATCATACACGAAGATCTGCAGTAATTCCCGCAAATGCGCAGGTATGTACATTTGCGGAAATTGGATGGTCAGTTTGGATGTGTGCTGCATCATTATGAGTGGGAATTCCACAAAAGCTTGAACGGTTCCACGACACAGACTATGGGTTCAATTTATGTGATTTGAAATAGATACATTGATAATTTGATGTCATTGTTATGACAATCTTATTTTTTAGGTTTATGGAGAGACGCAGAATATATTACTGCATTCACATATTTATGATATTACATATGGGGAATTATGGATCGGAAGGTCAGCCAGGGACGTACTCAAGGGGACATCTTCATCAGAGTGTACTTTGTGATAAATTATTTTATCCTCTTGTGAGCAGTCATCGACTGTGGATACTGGGCTAAATCAATAACTCCTGATATCATCATTGAGAATAGGGCTATATGCAAAACCTGGTCTGAGAAGTCCTATTTTGGATGCTTAGGGTTAGGTTAGTTACGTGGCGTTTCAGTCCAATGATGAGACCAGAACAGATAACAGTGAGGTCTGCCGGGACCTACACACTCTGTTTCGTCACACGAGTGACTCATCAGATCTATATTCGGTCATAAGAACGACGCCATCCACTCACCGGTATATATACCTTTTTCTTGGTGAGTGGGAAAACACTTCTAGATTAGTAAAACAATAAACGGGTAAAACACGTAGCGACGGTTGCTCTTCGGCCCTTGATCCGATCTGTCAAAACGTGAGAGAGTTCACACGCCGGCATAGTTACCCGCGCTTCTATCTCTGATATATTAAAGAAGGCTTCTTTAATTTCGGTTATCTTGTTACCCGAGCTGTCAAGCGTGAGAGAATTCACACGTCAAGCGGAGATTACCGTGGGAGTATCCGATTATCCCCATTTAGGCAAATTAAGGCACCAGGCACGAGGCACAGGCACCGATCCGTTTGATCGTATTCTCTGTTCGTAACCCTAGGTTAGGCTATGTGACAGTCATGTTAATATTGTTAACTAGCGCTTTCGCGACTTAGAATTTCGTACTCACGTTAGGGTTAGGGTTACAGAGATGACGTCACCCCGCCGCTGAGTGGAGCTCAAGCGGGCTTGCCCGCGCGAGCGGAGCGAAGCAAGGGGTGACGTCATCCTCTCTGTAAAACGTGGTTAGTATGTCTGTTTTCACCGCGCATACAGTACTACTTATCGTAGAAGTGTGGTGTGCTAAGGCAGCATTACCATTCGACAGAGCCGGTCTTGAACCAACGGACTCTTTCCCCAAGATTACCTCACGGTGAACATTGCGGACCTTACGTAAGACCTCCCCACATAATGGCGTGGTTACCCTCAACAAGTTCTCCGGCCAAAGGCAGCAGAGTACAAGGTAGGTTACCTTCCACAAAGGATCAACAGTCGGTTCGGGATACGCGTTCACGGATGCAAACAGGTACTGGAGCACCCGCGGGCCACTAGCCAGCAAAGTGTCAAACAAGCCACTTACCGAAGACCAATCCGTAGAAGGGTCGACAGGACTTCGTCGTCAGTGGGGTTACCAGTGAAAACGGGAGATGGAGAGCGACGCTGTGGTTCTTCGTCGTTGGATTCTGCGATCAGGCGCCCCGATCGCAAACGACGATAGCCTTGCAGTGGGTCGAGAAGTAAGTGAGTCTCGTCAATGGGACGGATGGCATCCCCGGTTGACTCACGCTCATCCAGCTGTTCCAACACGATCTTTTTCCAAAGATTGACTGTGTCGTAAAGGTTAAAGGTGCGTTTGCGCGAAACTATCACCTTGCGATTCGATATACCCATCGCCTCAAAATCGGGGACTCGATACTCCTGACCACGGTCATCGACACTAAGGAAAAGTCCTTTGGTCACCGTTGCCATTTGTACGAGGGGATACCCCGCAGGGCGAGGAGGGAATTCAAGTGAATATTCTCTACGCTTGGCCTTGTCGGTCCAAGTACGCAGGTAATCGAACATCGTGTTGCCGAGTTCCTTAGCACTGAAATAATTCCAGGCAGTATTAAAGCTAGACTTCAAGACGAGTACGTCCGGTTTGTCCCGTTTTTCGACGCGGAGACGATTGTCCCACCGTTCTCGTTGTTTTTCTTTCCGCCATGCTTGTACAATCCCGATAGGGTAGCCACGCTTCACATAAAGAGCGACCAAGCTCTCAAGTGCCGCCAGGTAGTGTTCTTGTTTACTACTTAGCGTGGCTAGCCGGGACATCTCCCCATAAAACGTGCCGCGTTTGACATCGTAGGGGTGCGCTGATATCCATGGAATTCTTTCTTGGTGGTTACGGGCTTTCTTATATGGCATGTGCTGCAAAGAGTTGTCTCTATCTACATAGAGCATCATGTCCAAGAATGGGAGAAATTTGCCCACTTCCCATGTAATTTCACAGTCATCGATTTTAACGGCTGTTCGTACTGCATCGAGGGCCTCTGCTTCACAGGAGGCGAAGACAATTGCAGCGCAGTCATCGATATATCTGCCGTAGAAGGCGATACGAGGTTGTTCTAACACCTTGTCGCGACGTTCGCAGTACCACCCGTATAGATTCGCAAGATCTGGTGAGTCTGCTACGCCCATGGCTAAGCCCTGTAGCTGTTGGTGTATTATACCTTCAAACTGTGTAAGTAACTCTGTGTTACCGGTTTCTAAGCACCGTCGGAAAAACTCTAGTTCTTCGATGTTTTCGGCGAGGTCGGCCTCATTCCAGTAGTGTTCCATGTACATCTCGAATACCCTATCGAGACATTTACGTAGAGGAATGTTTGGGTAATAACCGACGACGTCTCCGGTGACAATAAAAATCTCCCGCCAAGGCGGTAACTGGAGTTGACTCAATTTTATCGCCAAGTCTTTGGTTCCGTGTATAACGGTTGGCGCCGCGTGTACAAGCGGTTTGAGTACCTTTGAGCAGAACTTTGCGGCTGGGTTTTGTATTGCGGAGTGACAAGGGAGTATAGGCCGGAATTTCACCGGTTGCTTATGAATTTTTGGGATTCCATACAACTTCGGAACGTGGTGGTCATCTCCTTCCGCTGTGACTTTATGTTTCAGGAAATCACTAAGAGATCCGTACTTTTCGTCAAATTGTTCTGCTATCGAGGAAAGCGCCCTCATTTCGACGCATTTTCGGTCGAGTATTTCTTAGGTTAGGTTAGGTTAGGTTAGGTTAGGGTTAGGTTAGGTTAGGTTAGGTTAGGTTAGGTTAGGTTAGGTTAGGTTAGGTTAGGTTAGGTTAGGTTAGGTTAGGTTAGGTTAGGTTAGGTTAGGTTAGGTTAGGTTAGGT
>JAHZSR010000243.1:0-25351 GCA_025782845.1 Boletus coccyginus | reverse complement strand
CGATCCTGCCGTCTGTCTTGGAATACTGTACCGGGCTGTCATCTTCGTCAGAGACCTCGGGTTCTGCATCATCGTCGGCCTCCTCAGCGCTGGACTCGTCGTCAGTTTTCTTCACCGAGTTTCCGGCTATCTTGACCGCAGGCTTCTTGTCGCCTCTACCAAAGAATGAAGTGATGGACTTTTGGTTTTTGGATGTTGCCTTGGTCATGATCGGAGGGTTCAAGTGCGACGCCAAACGCGTGAGTGGCGTGTTTTATTCGAGTCACGTTCGCGCTCTGTCACCCCATCCGTCACGCCATTTTTTGTCTGACAAACCACGCCTCAAATAAAAATCGGTTTATTTTATGGAATGCACTGAATGTACATGCACGACGCAGCTGCCATTACGAATCTAGAGCAAGGTGGACGGATCATCGATCAAACCTCCAAATGGACTGCTTATTCCCAGTACCGTGGGGCCTTGCTATCGCTCTCCCCGCCGACCTCCAAAAAGTCTGACGGACGTTCGCGTTTCAAATTTCGTCGTCTATATTGAGCGGTAATCGCTGGTATGCTGAGTCCTGACCAGCAGGTTGCTGATTCGTAAACGAGATCGGCCACTGCGTCTCTGTTTGTTGGTATCCAGGCATGCTATAGCCCACTACACCAGCGGCGCTCTGCATCTGCTGTTGTTGCTGTTGCTGTTGCTGTTGCTGTTGCTGCTGCAAGGTAGTTGCGACTGCAAGTGTTGCCGCAAGGGCCTGTGCTTGTTGGAGCTGCATCTGAAGTTGATGATATTTCATCTCCGAAGAATGTCGCACATGTTCGGGTAATGAAGTGTTCTGCATCATTATGGATAACTGGTTGATCTGAGCCTGAAGCTGAGGAATGCTGTCGACTATCATCTGAGGCACGTCCATGCCACCCTGTTGATCTGAATAGAAATCATCGATGTCCCCCTGGGGTGCCTGTTGGAGGAGGTTAGCGCTACAATGTCGAATAGCAGCATGAATACCGAGTACCTGTTCACCAGCTATCGCACCGGTGTTCATCACACTTTCCTCATCAATCTCCTTTCTACTCTGCTCAATCACCTTATAAATGTGATCTTCGACTTTTGTTCGCATAGGTTTATCCATGACCAATTTGTCAAGAGATGGAATCTTCTTGCCACACTTCGGACAAACAAAGTCTCGCTCAAGAAGATGAGTCTGGATACATTCCTCGCAATACGTGGTTTCACAACACGGCGTTTTCACGGCATCGCGGAAAAGTCTGTTGTCTATTGGACACGCGAGTGCAGGGTCTGTCGGAGGTCGTTCGCGAATGTCTGCTACGGAGGGGCCTTTCGACCGAGATACCTGCTTTTGCCACGATACCCTGCTGGACTGAGTGACTGCCAACTAACGATGAGATGTACGGACTTACGAATCGGGTTGAGCGACGACATAACCTCCCTCGGGAGTGACCATCACGCCCTGAGCAATCTCACCCTTGTTGGGATTCTCCACCGCCTTAAGAAAGCTGCGCGGGATACCCGTAGTTCGTTTGATGCGGGGTTTGTTATCGAACTCGCGATCGCTATTCGTTGGGCAGTCTTGGATCCAATGACCTGGAAGAACATGAAGTAACAACGACACGAAAAAGCAACGACAGCTCACCTTTCTGACCACAACGGTAGCATACATACGATGGTGGTAAAGGACGTTCGGGAGTATGGGACTGGTGTGGAACAAAGGGCTTGCCACCGCGCCCGAACGATGTTCCGCGGGGATTATTATATATTCGAACAGCACTGTTTCGATCAAAGGGCAAAACAAAAGTCATGTTATGAGACTTGATTCTACTACACAAAGCAGAAGAACCGCGTAAACGAGACACCAACTGAGACATCTTTTCCTGGGTTTCCTCCCAGTTGGCCGTCTGGGCCTGAAACATGGCTGCCATTGCAGCAGCCTCGTCTTCCTTGGTGACCGAGGTTTTCGGAATGGTCACCGCAGTGCTTGACTGCGGAGAAGGTAAGACTCGCCGGTGGGCGAGAGCGGTGCGCTCATTTAGAGCAACTACGTACGGGAGCTAAATTTTTGGAGGACGGGTATTCTTCTTTCAGGTCGAAGCGTTTCGACATAGCACCCTTGTGCCATGCACTACTGCCACCTGGTCTCTGAACAGTCTCAGAAATCGGAACGGATGTACCTCCATTGATCCCGGCAGTGTACATGGCTGCCTTGCCTTTCCCCGGACGCTGGGAGGGCATACGCTTTACGACAACAGAGGATGACCTGGGAATGACTTGAGAGTCATCCCTGTATTCTGAAGGAATGAGTGTCAGAATTCGAACAGCAATGCCGCAGAAGTGAACCTACCTTGGTTGGTGGACGCATCGTAGACATAGAGATCAAAGTCGTTGGCCTTACCGAGGTTATTAGCAAGGATGATGTCTCTTTTCAAGTCAAACACAGAGATCGCAGTGCCGTCAAAAGTCACCCTTGACTCGTCCTTTTGAGATTTAAATTTGTAGAACACAGAGGAGGCCATGGAGCACAGGAGGTAAAAGAAACACGAAACCTGCAATATATAGTATCTCCTACCGTAGGACGAGTTCGGAGGGACGTGGTCGTCGTCGTGGTCAGCAACACGGAACGTTCCATCCGAAACAAACAAACTTACGAGAGGCGCTCGAAATATATTTCAGGCTCCGCGGCATTGATCGTCGTTCGTCAATTTAAAAATTGGAACGTCCGGTTTTACAGACGCCATCATGTCGCAGTCATACGGTGCAACCAACGGCCAATTGCGGCAGCGGAGCGTCGACCCACAGCGGTCTGCTGTCCCCACGACCACCACAGACGAGGGCCGTAAAACCGACCAGCTCCTGGACCAACACCAGACGTGAGTAGACCGTCTCTAGAACGCGACCCGTGCTTACCAGCATATCGCACAGATACGAGTTCGGTGGCCCATGGGGTGTCACAGCCATGATGATTGGATTTCCAATGCTGATGTATTACCTCTGGATTTGTCTTTGGTTCTATGACGGGAAACTTGTTGCACCTACTTCCATGGACGACATTGTTCCCTTCCTTCACCGCATGTGGGTTCATGTTCGCGATGTAAGTCTTTTGCGAGTCTTGGACACCGACGGTCGATGACCCCTACCCAGGATGCTAGCCCGAATGCCTATGCCTGGAAAGTTTACACCGGTCTCATCGTCTATCAACTCTTCCTTGCTTGGGTCGTGCCAGGCTACCAGCAGGAGGGACTCCCGGTCCCTTCCCTCGGTTACAAGACGCTGATGTACAACTGCAATGCCCTCTGGTCCATCTACATCACAATGATCACTGCCGCGGCGCTCCACTACTACAGCATCTTCCGACTTACAGAAATTATCAACAACTACGGTCATATCATGTCGGTGGCGATGATCTACGGTTTCGCAGTCTCCTTTGGGATGTATTTCCTCACTGTCGCAACTGGTAACCAAATTCGCATGTCCGGCAATTTCATCTACGACGTCTTTATGGGTGCTTGCTTGAACCCTCGCATTGGCCCTATTGACCTCAAGATGTGGGCAGAGGTTCGCATTCCTTGGGTCATTGTCTTCTTTTTGGCCGTCTCTGGTGGTTGTCACCAGTACGAACAGTATGGATATGTCACACCCGTAAGTTTCAGCTCGCTTGGTGATCTTCGCTGTTTACTTAGTTTGGTCAGAACATGGCATTCATGATTCTGGCTACCTGGCTTTATCTGAACGCTTGGTGCGTGTTATCAACTTGTCGATGACCTGTTCTCAACACACACGCGCATAGTGGAAAAGGGGAGGAATGTATTCCCCAAACCTGGGATATGTTCCACGAGAAGTGGGGCTTCATGGTTATTTTCTGGAATTTCGCCGGTGTCCCATTTGTGCGCCCTGTCACTCTTGGCATGTGGACTCAAGCGCTAACCCTTATTTTAGACATATGTGTACTCTGTGGTTTACATGGCTTCACATGACCCCTCCAAGTACCAATTCTCTACTCCAACTTACGTCCTGCTGTTCACTATACTCCTCACTGCGTACTACATGTAAGGTTTCTACTCGCCTCAGTAGATGCATTCTTTTTGACTATGCACCACAGCTGGGATACCTCCATGTCGCAAAAGAGCCGCTTCAAAATGCACACTCAGGGTATTACCACGTTCCGCAACACGTTCCCTCAGCTGCCCTGGGGTACCCTGAAGAATCCAGAATTCATCCAAACTGCCCACGGGTAGGTTCACCAGTTCTCGCTCGATATGCCATCTAAGGTTGTACGCAGCAACCGCCTGTTGATCAGTGGTTGGTGGAGGTACTCTCGCAAACCTGTATGTCTTCTTTTGCGCATTGCCCTGCATGAACATATCTTGACTTCCTACTAGAACTACGTCGCCGACTGGGTCATGTCCTTCTGTTGGGGTGTGGTCATTGGTGGGGCAACCATCATCCCGTATTACTATTCTGTCTTCTTCATCACAGTTCTCATTCATCGCTGTGGTCGTGACTTTGAACGCTGCTCTATTAAGTATGGGAAGGACTGGGAGCGTTACTGCTCCATCGTGAAGTATAAGTTTATCCCTGGCGTCTACTAGAATTTGATACCATCTCCATAATACCATTTTGCTTAATGTACTTGCATTGCCTTGATCCTTATGCCAATTTTACCTTTCGCGATGTGTCAAGGAGTTGTCGTGCCGAGGCTGCATCTCTGCTGCCGAATTCTCACCAGCGGAACAAGTTCCTTCGACTTAGCCAAGACAAGTTCAACGGTTGCCTGGTTTCATCCATCACTCGTGCGCGCGCATCTTCGTACACGATGGAGAGCAACAAAGACGAAGCCCTCAAGTGCCTGCGAATCGCTCAGAAACACAGGGACGCAGGCAACTTTCCCTCCGCGCGCAAATTCTGCCAAAAATCCATCTCTCTGTTCGCCACGCCGGAAGCAGGAATACTCAAAGAGTCTATTGAATCTGCAGCGGCGGCGGCGAAGTCGGCTGGTCCGTCTTCCGGTACGACCAATGCGAATGCGACCACCGCGTCATCGTCATCGACGGAGACACATCCTTCGGCTGCTGGGACGAAACGCCGGGCCAGTGCAAAGGCGGAGGGGACGGCGGGAGGTATGAACGGGGAGAAGAGGGAGTATACCGCCGACCAGCTGAACGTCGTGAAGCGGGTCCGGGCGTGCAAAGCTACGGACTACTACGAGATCCTGGGCGTCAAGAAGGGCTGCGAAGAGGCTGATATTAAGAAGGCTTATCGAAAGGTATACATGTCAGTGGTCGACTGAGGACTGGGTTGTTGAGGTGGACTCTTGATAGCTCGCGCTTGCGCTGCATCCTGACAAGAACGGAGCACCTGGGGCCGACGAGGCTTTCAAGAGTATGTCACACAAGACTGGTTTCTCTCCGTCATACATTTCAGCTGATCTGGTTAACAGTGGTTTCGAAAGCGTTCCAAGTGGTATCAGGTGCGTATTTCGTATCTTTCATCTGTTCACGCCTCGACCCGACTCCCAGACCCACAAAAGCGAGCTGCGTTCGACCAACATGGCTCCGACCCAGAATCGCGATTCAGCGGCATGTCGTCATCCGGTTTCTCACCCGGTTTCTCACCGTCACCGTTCGCTGGTGGTTTTGAGGGTGAAATGTCGCCCGAAGACCTGTTCAACATGTTCTTTGGTGGTGGTGGTATGGGAATGAACGGCGGCGCTTTCGGGCCTGGCCCGTTTGGGGGGCCTATGTTCACTGCAAGCTTTGGGCCGGGCGGATTCCGGACGACGCGCGTTCGTACGAACGGACGTCCGCAAGGAACTCCACAGGGTGAACCACCCCAGACACGCTCGATACTCACGCAACTCCTCCCTCTCATCATCCTTTTCGCGTTCTCCTTTTTGTCCATGCTCCCCGACATCTTTTCGACGCCTACGGTTCCGGACCCTCGGTTTCAATTCACGAGGACGTCAAGATTTGATCTCGAACGGCAGACGAATAACCTGCACATAAATTATTATGTCAACTCGCGCGACTTTCATGGACACCCTGGTATCGCTGCTGACATGGCAACTGGCCAGTACCGCCGGGGGTCTGCTCTCTCCCGCTTCGAGTCCAACATTGAGCAAGTGTATACGCAAAATCTATACACGCAATGCCAACGGGACGTCAACAGGCGGGAGAAACGGAAGGAGGCCGAGGTTGGGTTATTCGGTATCGGGACGGACTGGGAGAAAGTGAGGAGTATCCAGGCCGAGACATTTGTCAGCTGCGAGGAACTCAAGCGACTTGGGTTGCTCAAATAATTGATTCAGTTTATCCAGTTCGCTGGGACGCTTAATGTTGCTTCGGGCCGACGGTGCCATAGATTATGTTCGTTTTCATCTGAGCAGTACAGATCGATCGTCCTTTGGTTAACCTACCCATGTCTTATTTATACCCTCGTTTTATGCCGTGGGGTCAGGCGATACAAAAACAGTGTCTGGAACGGGAGTGCTCAGCACCACATGCATCAACGCTACAAGAATGCAACTGGGATGAAGACGATGGGCCATATATTCTGGTGTGTACAGCTGCGGTGGCGTAAGCCCAAGAGGCAGGGCTGTGTAGCCGGCGAACGACAACAGTTATGCTGCTTGAGCTTGTGCTCTCTCCCGCTCGATTTTTAGGTAGTACTCCTCACGGCGTTCCACTACAAAAATTGAATCTAGGCTATCATGCGCACGTGTGTGGTCATACCTGCTTTGAGATGGTAGCCATACCTTTTCCGAAAGTGAGACAGCGAAAAAAAGGATGGACGAGCAGACGTACCAGAACGCGTACCCCGCGCCGAGACCGAGGCCAAGGGCGACAGAAATATCGCGCCAGAGGCCCTTTCTAAGCCTTCCAGTGATAGGTGCAATGGGCATTGTTGAAGTGGATATGGACGCGGTACAAGTCGGAGGTGGGTTGGTGTGGTGTGGCCAAACAAGGGCACAACAAATGCCAGGCGAGCAAGGAGGGGCGCCAGACGAGGTTCCGTTGGGTCGACTCTTTGACTGCTCAAACACCATTTCTTAGACACAGACACTCACGACATCGCGCACAGACCCTTTCAATCCCCATCATGGACATCGATCCCTCAGGCTCAGGTGGCTGGCGATTTGCGCAGTGTTTCGGCGACAAGGGCGAGGTCGAAGACATCACCGAAGGTGCGGCCCTCTCGCTCTCTGCCCTGATCCCCCATCCTCTGACCCTGATTAGCCGACATCATATCCACCGTTGAGTTTGACTCCACCGGCAACTACCTTGCAACGGGCGACAAGGGTGGCCGTGTCGTCCTCTTCGAACGGAACGAGTCGGTGAGTAGCCTCCCTTGCTGCCCTTCGCGGCTGATTCCCTCCGATTGCCATTCCACTCAACCCTACTCCATATCGACGAATACCCGTGCAGAAAAAAGGCTGTGAATACAAGTTCTATACTGAATTTCAATCACATGAACCAGAATTCGACTACCTCAAGTCGCTAGAAATCGAAGAAAAGATCAACAAGATCAAATGGTGCAAACGGCAAAACACGGCTCATTTCCTCTTGTCCACCAACGGTACGCACTCATTCTCTTTCTGTTGTCGCCGCCAGTTCAGCTTTCTTGGTTACCCCAGACAAAACAATCAAACTCTGGAAAGTGTTTGAAAAGTCGCTGCGAGTCGTCTCAGAATCGAACCACTATGAAGGCCAGCGGCCCATTACACCACCCCGGTCACGTACACACCTCAGACTTCCCCGCATGGTACAGCAGGACAATATCATTGCTGCAATCCCTCGGAAAGTTTACGCCAATGCGCATGCATACCACATCCACTCTATCTCCGTCAATTCGGACCAGGAGACCTACATTTCCGCAGACGATCTCCGTGTCAACTTGTGGAATCTGGGTATCAGTGACCAGAGTTTCAGTACGCCTCCGATTCCCTGCTACGATCGCGTGGCCACTCACCTTGCCACGTCAGACATCGTAGACATCAAACCTATCAATATGGAGGAGCTCACAGAGGTCATCACCGCTGCCGAGTTCCATCCACAACATTGCAACTTGTTTATGTACTCGAGTTCAAAGAGTAACATCAAGCTGGCGGACATGCGCGACTCGGCACTGTGTGATCGTCACGCAAAATGTGCGTCGTTACTCATGGTCATGTGAATTACCCTCCTTATCGGGTTTGACAGGTTTCGAGGAGGAAGAGGATCCATCAGCACGCTCATTCTTCTCTGAAATCATCTCTTCCATATCTGATGTCAAATTCAGCCATGATGGGCGATACATCCTATCGAGAGACTACTTGTCCCTGAAGATCTGGGACATTAATATGGAGTCACGACCAATTAAGACGATTCCCATACACGACCACCTCCGCGGGAAGCTCTGTGACCTGTATGAGAATGACTGCATTTTCGATAAGTTCGAGTGTAACTGGGGTGGTGATGATAAGTGCGTACCCTTTTTCTGCTCTATTCAGATCACGTTTGATCTCGCTTATCTAGGCACGTCCTCACTGGATCGTACCATAATTTCTTCCGCATATTTGACACGGAGACGACTGGTGATGTTGTCCTGCAAGCTGACAAGTCTGCGTTTAAAGCGAAAAAGATGGGTGGGCCGCTACCGAACAAGAACGGGCTAAAGAACGGTCGACCAGGTGGTCTGAGAGATGCGATGCAGATGGAAACATTAGATTTTAACAAGAAAATTCTCCACGCGAGCTGGCATCCGAGGGAGAACACGATTGCTGTGAGTGTCATCCTCTATCACGCAGGTGTGAATGAGGCTGACGTGCCGCAGATCGCTGCAACGAACAACCTGTTCCTTTATAGCGCGGCATGAATTGCTCGCGCGCTTCCCCTGTCTCCGCACAGAACACGTATTTCCAGCCGACGCTCGACCCAAGACCCCAAACCACACATACCGTACACTCATTCCAAGGCGACAACCTAATCTCCCCGACCGGTCACGAAACATTACGATCCTGGGTTCCCTCCACAACCTTTGACGTGTCGCATGTCTTGCTTACGATGATAGTTCACCATTCATGTTATCATACCCTTTACTCGCCGCGTCGCGTTATCTTGTTTAGTCGTCCCCTCGTATTTCTTGCATCTCTTGTGTTCTTTGTGGTCTAAAAGGGAAATCGTTGTTCTGGATTTGCCGTGGTTCTCTACGCTGGTGGTACCTCTTTGTCTTGTCACTCGTTCGTTTCGTTCCCCCCACCCCCTCCTTACCATCCCCGTTACACATTTGTGATCACAGGAAAAGTTGCGAGACTGATCTGGTAGTAGTTGTAGAAGACGAAGAGTTAAAAGGGAAGGACAGAAGTAATGGAAATACATGGGTTAGCGTAGCTCAGTCACAGCTTGTGTATCATACGGACAAGTTTCTTCGTTTTCATATCCCATCTTGGCGTGATCCGGCTCGTGTCGCTGCAGCTTCTGGTTCAATGGAATCGATACAGAGTTCGTTTATCCAAGCTAATACAAGCAGTTACATCGAGTTTGTCAACAAGAGCAAGGAAGATTATCCCAGATGCGAAACAGATCGCAGCGCCGACCAAGCACTCAAAGATGAAGTAACAGGAAAGAATCGCCATGGCTCCAGGCCAACAGGCCGTAGCTCGCGAGCCCACGCAAAAAGGCTAATAACCCTGCCAACTCTTCACCTTGGAGAACCAAAACGGCCGCTCGTGCTTCAAAGGGAGCGATACAACCTCTTCGTCCTCGATGTTCACCGACTCGTACGAGACGAGATCGAGTTTGTTCCATCGACCGAGAGGTTTTGAACGGAGCGCGAGCGTCATCTGGAAGTGGTAGCGAGTCGGTTGAGGGGTGTGGCTGTGATGGGAGGGGTGGGCGGATGACGCGTGCGTCGCGTGCGGATACCTCTCGACAAGGTTGGTGATCAGGACGCGCGATCCTTCGAGTCGCCAGTCGCCAATGTAGAACCCCTGTGGTGAGCGGGCGGGTGAGTGACTTGCTTTGGAGCAGGATAAAACTGGGACCTTCATACGCAACGAGGGCTTGAGCATGGGTATGACGAGTGTGGGCTGGTATTCTTCGTTGGCCAAAAGGGAGAGAACTTGTCCGTCTGGGAAGAATCGACTGAGGCACGTGCATCAGCATTGACGAGGCGTTGCAGAGACGACTTACAGATAACGATGGTACGTGACGAGGTGGCTGACCTACGCCTTTGCATGAGCAATACTAGTTGGCGGTCAGAGTCCGTTACCTACGTTGACCCAGGCGTTCTCGCCGAGACCTCTCCGACTTTCAAGAGAAGCAGTCAAGAGACGGAATAGGGTATGGCACGAGAAACTCACACGTAGTGGCATACAGCGATATATACCCCATCCAATCTCAATCTTGGATGCTCAATGTACGTTTGCCGATAGTTGCAATCATACCCGTCGACTATCGTTTCCACTGTGACGGCCTCGGGAATTTGTGGTGGTTTATATGCCAAATATACAAAATCCCTATCATCGGAGAGCGTCACATTGGTGTCCTGGGACAAGGGATAACCATACCTCCATATTGACGGGTCGAGACTAAGGATGCGCGCCTTACGGCTCACAGTCGCGAAGCGCTCCAAAGTCATCGTGTCAAGATTGCGCAAGATGGATAATAGCAACTCCTGCGGGATCATATTGATCGGCACACCTTCCCTGTCATCCTCTGGCTCGAACGTCAATACTTCTGGGAAACATTCCAGAACCTTGGAGAGAATCCCATTCATGTACACTGATTCCTTGCCCTCCGCAGGCCACATGGTGCGACCCTCTTTGCCCTCGGTCCCTTCACCTCTGCTCGCAGAGGCCGTCTTCTTGTGGCCCAAACTGATAATGGTGCGGCCAAGTTGTTGCAGCCTCTGCTCTTCCTTGAAGTATACACGGTCGACATCTGGATTGAGTCGGAATGCGTGGCGATACAACCTTAGCGCCTCGTCCAAGTCGCTTTCCTGCTCGTGTTGCACAGCGCTACGATAGATTTCGACGGCACGCGCGATGTTTCCGCTGAGAGGACTCTGGGCATGTGGGGTATGCAGGGCCGGCCAGTACGAGGCGCTGGGAACGGACGTCGCGGACAGCTTGACTTCTGTTTCAGGCAGAGCAGCGCGAGGCGGCACATGAGAGCGAGCGTTTGCCTCGGGGGAAGACACCTTGTGTTGGCTGGGTTCCGCCGCAGTACCCTGCTGTTGGACCTGCAGCTGCTGTTCTCCCCGCCGCAGGCGGACCTCTTCCCTCCACTGCTCCCTGAAGTGCCTGAGCTCGGCAGACTCCCCTTCTGTGACCATTTTCGTAGCCATCCCGAGTAACACAACGAAGCTAGCAGACGAAAATGTTGACGAACATCGAACGTTGAGGGTATTAGTGACGTTGGCCGATCGATCTACTGTAGCCCGTTCTGGCCAGTGCTGTGTCGCTTGTTACCACTCGGGACTTTTATCGGCTAAAAAGAAGACAAGAAACACAAGTACCTGCAATACCGTAAAGTAAGACCCCCCAAACCGCTAAACACAGATAAACAAAAGAAAGAGAGAATCATTATCACCACACAGTATATAAGAGTCAACCAAAAATGCCCCCAAAACCAAAACAACTCCCCTCAGAGCTCTCCAACAATGCTTGTGTCTGTGTCTTCTTCAACATCCTCCTCCATGGTACTTGTGTCCTCCTCAATGTCACTTGTCTGGCTGTCACTTTCTTGATTAGCCTTGATATCCTTGATATGTACATGCAGCGTGCTTCGCATGAAGCTCTGACTGTCAAAGATCAACCCTAAGTTCAAATGGTTCCAGCTGGAACTTCGTTCCAGCCTCAGAACCACTCAGTTCCAGACCCCCTTCCGAAATTCCCATGCCCCTTCCGAAAGTGGAAGCACCAGAACCCTTGGAAGTACACTGTCTATATGACCCTTAGATTCGCTTAACCTTTAACTTTCATTTGCTCATTTATTACTACACTTTAGGGCCTTTCTTCAGGTTCATTTCTATAAGATTCCAGGTAACCTAATGCGAGTATGCCTCCACCCATAGTATATATACTTTTCTATGGTTATTGGCACCTCAGTTGTTTTCGTCCATCTAGGCAGTGGCTGAGGTGAGTTTACTTTTACTTAGTTTCATTCCTAGCTAATGTACTATAGATCTGGGCAACTCTGCCCTTCTGCTAGGTAAATAAACAAGTCGTTTTCATCCATCTAGGCAGTGGCTGAGATCTGGGCAACTCTGCCCTTCTGCTAGATTCTGTCACTGACTACAATGGTCACATTGTTCAAACAAGTTATTGAGTTCTGCTTGACTTATCCTGAGTCCAATTTTCAGGACATCTAATGCATCTGTCTTGTGCTCATTAAACTTAGAGGCAGCATACATCACTGATCTTGATAGCCCGGTGATGGGAGTTGACAGTGGTGTGTATCTGTCAGATGCCCTGTGATGTGGTGACTGATTAGATGTATTACAACCGCTGGTATTTGCCTCTATTTTTCCCTTATTTATATCTATTTCTCTGAGCTTTCTACAAAGTATTTCACTAAATAGCCTCTATCATTCATTGATCTCATCACCCTCGCTCAATAACGACCATGTGACTATTTGGTCACATGACATGACATGACATCATGCTCCCATGCTCAACACATGACACATTGGCTCGCCTTGCATGTACAGCCTTCACCTCATGTCATATCATGTGGACACGCACAGCATCATGGCTATGCTTTCTATCATTGTGACTCACCATGACTCATCACAACACAGCCATGCACTGCCATGCCATAGCATCACATTGCCACAAGACTATACTGTGACTCATCCTGGCTCATCAACCACAGCATCATCACTGTCTTACATTGCCTTACATTGCCTTGCACTGCTCTGCACTGCCACACAAGTATCCTCAGCCTCATGTCATGCCTCATGTCCTTATCGTTATTCATGACTCACGACATGCACTGCCTCACATCGCCTCATAGCTATGCTTATGACTTGTCACAACTACTCATGACTCATGCCTTATCTCTTATCTCTTATCATGTCACCTTATCTATGAGTCACTTCCTTATCATGCCTCATGTTTCCCACATGTGCACTGCTACGCATTGCCTCCATGCCTTATTCCCCTTGGCATACTCAGCTATGTCTTATCGTAGCCTCATGCACATACAGTATGGCTATGCTTATCTCTACCTCATGTATGCAATGTACACACAGCCTCGCATTGCCTCATGGCTATGCTCAGTTCTGCCTTGACTCAGTATGACTCCATCTGACTCACACTGACTCACAGGGCTATGCCCAGACTCTCTATGTATAGCTTATTATCATATATAGATACTGTATAGTATCAAACATGTACAAATCCTAGATAGTATATAAACCCCCAGGTAGACTGTGACTGGCCCCCCAGTCTTGTCCTCCTGGAGTTCTTCCATAATCCATCTGTGCTTGACCAACAGGTTAACTAGTGGCTACCAACTACTGTAGCTCTAGTCAAGTGTGCTGCTGGTCGGCCTTGCTAGGATACAGCAAGCCCCTGGTGGGTGTTGATGTTTCAAGATGAGGGTAGTGGTACTTTGTTAATGTATTTAGTTTAGTGCTCATCAATGAAAATATTATTTACTTACTTGAACTGTAGTGATCCTGTTACAGTTTTTCTCCTTTTCCCTCATCTTTACCTTTTTCTCTTCCCTCGACGTGTACACCGTTTCCTCGGCCTTTCGCAGACAATATGGGATGTAGCTTTACTTATCATCAGTCCATTTCATTCTTCGTTTCTTCTTCTTTGATTTCTTTCTTATTTCACAAACACTTATCTCCTCAGCCGATTCTCTTACGTCGGCCTCGTAGTTCCTATCTCTTCCCTCATGTTACTGCGGATGACGCGTATGATTACTTCATCATGTTGAACGAACTCGTATTACACGGTAGTAGTTCATTTATAGTAGTTAGTTCACACGCACTTCATGTAGCGTATATAGCTTTCGGACTCAGTCATCTGAGTCCTAATTGACTCTTGACCAGCAACCGCTATCATCTCTGAGTTACTATACACAGCAGGTAAGCCAAGTAACTGCATACTGCATGCTTCCGACAGGTTATGAGCCCTGGTGATCGTGCTGTGCGACTCGCTCGCCACCATCACTTGGTTTTTCCTGCTCCCACCCTCAGATGCGCTATGCGCTCTCCGGTGCGGTAAGTCGCGTTCTAATGCGTTTTTACGCTTGAACACATGCGACATGTCGCGTCCTATGCGTTTTTACGCTTGGACATATGCAACCAGACCCTTGGACATATGGGGAGACTATGTCTCACCGGTCCATGGACTCTGAGAGCGTAATGAGCGTATCTACGCCCCTTCCTCCTCTTCTCATTATCTCAGCTGGAAGTTAACTGACGCCTCTTTGTCCCAGACCACCCATTCTCACTATGTCCTCCAAGATCGACACTTCCAACGCCTCTAAGGTCCCCGACCTCAACGGTTCCAACTACCTTCGTTGGTGCCAAACTATGCAGGCTTACCTGCGTACCCTCGACGCTTTTTGGGCCATCACTACGGATTGCCCCGACGAACTTACCGAAGGGGAATCCGATCGGGTCATTAACCAATCTCGTATCAACGACTGGCACTCTGCCAACGAGAAGGCCCTTGGTGCCATGGTTTTGAAGATGTCCCCCACTCTCGCTCACCCTTTCTATGATGCGACCTCCGCCAAGGAAGTCTGGAACGCCCTCAAGGCGAAGTTTTCCACTCCGTCCACCGCCTCCAAACATTTGGAGTTTAAAGCGATGATGGACACTGTCATCCCCGAGGACCAGCACCCCCAGGCTGCGTTCTCGAAGCTGAAGCAGCACTTCGACCTACTCCAGACCTACCAGACCGAGGTCCCCGCCTCCTTACAATCCCTAATTGTACTTGCGAAATTACCGCGGTACATGGACGTGTTCACCCAGCTTCTGAACATGTCCACCTCTGGACCAGCCGCCACCTCAGTGAAAGGAAAGGAGAAGGAAGAAGCAGCGGACCCGACGCAACTCCCCACCCTTGATGAGATCGAGCGTATGACCCTCGTGGCCTGGCAGCAATACGTCTCGAAGTGTAAGCCCAGACATGACGACCACGCGAAAAAGATCTCCGCGGTCAAGCATAAGCCTGCGGACCCCCAGTTCCAGCAGCAGCAGCAGCAGCGCCCACAGGGGCAGCAGCAGCAGGGGGGGAACCAGCAGCAACAGGGAGGACCGCAGCAGAAGAAGAAGAAGACCACTCGTGGTCAGCGTTCCGCACAAGGGCAAGCGAAGCAAGACGCTCGCGCCCAACGTCGCGAAAATACTCATTACAACGACGCCGGCCCCTCCTTCGCCTTCTCTGCCGCCACCATCATCGACCCCGCCATCGTCGAAGCCGGCCCCTCTATCATCGACCCTCGCCGTCACGCTCACACCACTGGTGAGGCCCACTATGGCCCACCAGCCTTTCCCCAGACCAAGAATGCGATCTCTCTCGCTCGCCGTCTGGAGATCACTCCCACTATCGAGACTGTAAGACGTCTTGATAAAGTCGCGAACCGTAAACTCACTCGCACTCCCATCGTCAATCCTGGCGATTATGACTTCGGCGCCCCCGGTCCCTCGTGTCCACCGCAATACAAGGACCACAAAATGGACTCTCCAGTCCACCGCCTTTCCCCGTCCTTTTCGGCCACCTTCGGCCTGGACGTCCCTTCCTACGAGGACGCGATGGAAGACGATTCGTCTTCGCTCCTCAATCGGCTTCACCAGCCCATCCAGCCTGCCGCCCTCATTGAGATGGATGAAGACACCGTCTCCATCCACTCAGGCCAGGCCGAAGCTGGCGAATTCTATGCCACCCAGGATGACTTCTACGCCCCAGAAGAGGAAGAAGTCGAAATCCCGTTTGAGGACTACTTCAACCTGGATGACGGATTCGAGGATGACACGTACGTCTCTTCCTCACCCCACTCACATCTCTCAGACACTGATGAGCGATTCTCATATTCGCCACAGTATGTAGACTTTATTCTGTCGTCTGTAGTAGATAGTGATGAAATAGACATCGTTTCTACGCTTCCTTACTCCTTGTGTGACGGCGGTGAGAACCATAACATCAAAGGAAAAGGGAAAATGCGTGCGCACAAAGAGGACGCAGAAATGTGGCTCCTTGATTCTGGAGCTTCGGCTCATTTCACCAATAACTTCGACGCCTTCGTCGAGTATCAGGCCTACCGCGAACCACGCTATACCCAAACAGCGAATGGCAAAGCTCCAGTCTTAGGCGAAGGCAGCGTCCTTATCCGCTACAAGGAGAATGTTGTGCGACTTATCGCCAACTATCTACATGCCAGATTGTACTATCAATCTCATCTCTCCTCGGCACACTCCTTAAGGACAATTGCCTATACGCTCAAAGCGCTGAAGGCTTTATGCACATCATCGATGATTGCACTAAGCGCGACCTGATCAGCTTCCACTCTCATGGAAGCAGTACTATGTACTGGGTGAGAGCCCCTATCGTCCATGAACACTACTAAAGCGAATATTGACATGATCGCCGTGGACTACGAACTGCTCCATCGCCGCCTCGGACACCCCTCAAAGGATGTACTAAGAGCTGCGCGAAAACATATAAGAGACTTCCCAAGCGTAACTATTCCGCCCGTGGAACCAGTTTGCCCTGGCTGCCAGCTAGGCAAACAACCCAACCGTCCCTTCGCAGCGAATGATATTCGCGCAAAGAGACCCTTTGAACTCATACACTCTGATCTAAAGTCTTTCGAGACTGAATCTTACCACAGATCGAGGTATATCATCGTCTTTTATGATGATTACACGTCCCAAGGATGGATCAAACCCCTCCGGACTAAGGACCAGGCACTTGGTGCCACCAAAGAGTTCATAAAGTACATCAATAATCAGTACTCCGCCTCCATAAAAGGCTGGATGTCCGATGCAGGGGGAGAATATAAATCAAAAGCCTTTGGGCAACTAATGCGCGACAATGGCATTCATATCTATGAGTCTGCGCCTCACACCCCACAACAGAATGGACGTGCTGAGCGATTCATTCGCACTTTGATGGACAAAGCTCAGGCTATGCGTCTTCACGCTTGCCTACCTGATTCTTACTGGGAGTTTGCTATCCAGCATGCGGTACATGTATACAACCGCACTCCCAAACGAGGTTTAAACTGGAGGACACCTCATGAACTTCTAAACAAAGTTCCTCCAACAATTTCTCATCTACGCGTCTTTGGATGCGCTGCGTATGTTCACCTTCCAGTGGACACTCGTGGGGGCAAGCTGCAGCCCAAATCGCAGCTAATGATTTACCTAGGAATTCCACCAGGTAACGAGCGCAACTATTTATTCATGCGCCCTAACAACGCGCTACATACGTATGCGCATGCCATTTTTGATGAGAACCTATTCCCTCGATGTCCAGGGGCTCGGCCTCACAAGCCGGTAAGTGCGCCCCCACAACCCCATAAACATCCGAGACCACCCTCGCACCCGCACTCTGATGCGGAAAGCGACGATGACGGTTTACCGGGATTTCCTGAGCGAACTCGCCGTGTCCCCCAAACCCAAGTCTGCTACCTTCTGAGCGAAACCCCTCGCCTGAACCGGTTGCCCCGGAACGAACGCCCTCTCCTCCTCGTACCCCTCCTAGGAGACTCCCTCCTTTGGATGCCCCTCCCGCCTTACCACGCCGTTCTGAGCGTATCAGGCAGCCACCCTGCCGCCCAGACAACATTTATGGAGAACGCCGTAATCCGGTACAACAAATAAAAGAAATTGAGCGCGATTCACGCTGGAAAGACCTAACCGGTCAATCCACTCCTCCTGTGCCGGAAACACCCAACGTTCCCGGTGCCATGCCTCCATCCCCCACTCCTTCTGAGGATGACGTCGAACGCATGATCCGGGAAGGGGGAGACGCTATGGTTTTATACCTATGCGCAAAGGCAGTACCCCTCGACGAAAGGCCTAACAAGCCTAATTACCGAGAATGGTCATACAGAGACCTTCTACGCCTACCTGAATCAGAGCAAAAGCAATGGTTCAAAGCTTGCGAAACAGAACTAGACATGCTGAAACAACGCAAAGTCTTTGAAGTCTCTGACCGCCCCACTGACCGAAAGGTCATTAAGAATCGATGGGTTTTTGATGAAAAATCCGATGGCCGTAAGCGTGCCCGACTAGTAGCGAAAGGATTCTCGCAAGTCGAAGGTCTTGATTTTGATCAGATCTTCAGTCCAGTCGTAAGGTTCGAAACAGTGCGATGCATGCTCGCCCTAGCCGCCTTAGAGAACTGGCATCTGTCCGGACTCGATGTGCGATCTGCCTATCTATATGGCAAATTAGATGAGGAAATCTACATGGAATTCCCAGAAGGCTTTGCGCCTCCTCATCTTAAAAACAAAGTTCTCAGATTACTCCGCGCCCTGTATGGGCTTAAACAAGCAGGTTTAGCTTGGTGGAACGAGCTCAACCAATCAATGAGAGAACTAGGCTTTGAGCGACTCCAAACGGATGCCGGCCTTTTTATATACAGAGAAGCAAACCAAATCGTTGTAGCTATAATCTACGTAGACGATGCTCTCTTCTGTGGCCCCTCAAAAGCCTTTGTCGAGAAAGTCAAGGCTACCTTTATGAAGAGGTGGGAATGCCGCGATCTCGGGGATGCACGTGAATTCCTCCGAATGAACATTCATCGAGTTGATCGCCGGTTACATATTGACCAGCGCGAATACCTCGAGAAAGTGCTAGAGCGATGCGAAATGATCAACGCAAAACCCGCTCGTACACCTTTACCTCAAGGTTACCAACCTAAGAAGAACACAGCCCCTGTCAATGTGGAACTTCGGACGCGATTCCAGACAGTTATCGGCTCATTGTTATACCTTATGCTTGGTACTCGCCCAGACATTGCTTATGCAGTCACCCAGATGGCGCGACAGTCTGCCAACCCATCACAGGAGCACTTAGACAAGGCCCTGTACATTTGCCGTTACCTACTTGGCACTCGCGACTATTCGCTTGTGTATGACGGTTCCTCTGGATGCGGTATCACCGCTTGTACTGACTCCGATTGGGGAGCAGATCCAGAGACTCGCCACTCCCAAACGGGATTCTACTTAAAGTTGGCGAATGGTGTTTTCCTCTGGAACTCACATTTACAAAAGACCACAGCCCTCTCCTCTACAGAGGCTGAATACATGGCCTTGAGCGACTGTTCTCACCAGGTCATATGGGTTAAACAAATGTTTGAGGAATTAGGGTTTCACCTAAAACCCATTCCTATCTGTGGCAACAATCAAGGTTCTATTTTTATAGCTAACAATCCTGTCACCGAACGTCGCACCAAACACATACCCATTCGCTACCATTTTGTACGCGATGCTGTAACTAATCAGCAAGTAGAGATCTTCTATATCGAAGGGACTGACAATCCTGCCGATATGTTCACCAAGAACCTCGGATATGTCAAATTCGAGCAGTGTAGATCTCAAATTGGTTTAGATATAAAAACCGCAGTTAGCAGGACTAACTAGCGACACATATCACTACCACCTAATGCTTACGTGATTACCATGTGCTTAGCAAGGGGGAGTGTTGAACGAACTCGTATTACACGGTAGTAGTTCATTTATAGTAGTTAGTTCACACGCACTTCATGTAGCGTATATAGCTTTCGGACTCAGTCATCTGAGTCCTAATTGACTCTTGACCAGCAACCGCTATCATCTCTGAGTTACTATACACAGCAGGTAAGCCAAGTAACTGCGTACTGCATGCTTCTGACACATCATTCTTGTACCTTCCTCTCTATTCCATGATGACACGTCCCCTAGTACTTATACCTCCTTGTCATGTACTTGTAGTCTCCATTCTCGTTCTATGCAATCATAGCATACTCTTGGATCCTGCAGTCCGATCGACTCAGTACTATCGTCCCTCGTCAACACTAGTAAATCCCTGATGTCCGATTGACTCAGGCCATCGTCCTTCGTCCCTCGAGAACCTTTGACCTCTGAACTTTCTTACTTGCTCTGACGTTGAGTCTCTTCATGAGTACCTCCAGAGAAGTAATCCCTCGAGACTATCCTTTGTATACGCTTCGCGTAACAAAAGAACGAGAATTATCTTTTGTCCCTCCTATTCAGGAGTAGGACATCCCCACTGTTGGAAAGATTTCCAACCGGGCCCTTCGACGTGCCTACGGGCTACCACCTGATGACGCTGAGTCCTTGGACATCGACATTGATTTCCAAGACCCCGAACCCACTGAACCCCCTCGCGCTACTGTGAACCTGTACCAGGCCTTAGTCCCTGCTACCCCTCGATCACCTGGAACCCCTAGACAACCTGGAACCCCTGCACCTCCCCACACCCCAGCACCCCCTCGTAATCCCAGTGAACCTATTTCCATGTCTCGTGCCCCCACTGAACTCAAAGCGGCCCTTCCTGCTGACTTTTCTGGAGAACCCTCCGACGCTACGCGATGGATCAAGGCCATGTGTGCGTATTTTGCTATTAACAAAGATATTTACACCCTCGACTCACAACGAATCATGACCACTCTTAACAAGATGAGTCAGGGACGAGGAGTCTCTTTCTTTGAAATGTGGTATGATAAGATGGCTGATATCCATGCCGACCCTCTGGACCTCACGTTCGACAAATTTGCTGAAAACTTTGAATCCACGTTTTTCCCCTTCGACACCAAAGCCACCGCCTGCCACGAACTTTCGAAACTCACTCAGAAATCCTTCCGCCGCCCTGATGGAGTCCATGACGACAGATTCCAAAAATACATCACCGACTTTCAGAACCTTTCCGCCCGCGCAGGCATCACCGACGATATCACCCTCATCGACCAATTCTCTTTGGGGCTTGATCAACAAATCGCAACTATGATTCTCTCTATGTCAACCATCCCCACTACTGTTAAAGAGTGGATTGAGAAGGCCAAGACGTTTCATGCGCAAAAGATGCACATTCTTGCCCTGAAAGGAGGCAGACCCTCCTCATTTTCTCAACCATCCTCCTCCCGTGACCCTAACGCTATGGACGTTGATGCTGTCACTATCGCCAAGCTTAACCCTCAGGAACGCGCCAAGTGTATCCGAGAAGGCCGTTGCTTCCATTGTCGTAACACAGGGCATAATGCCAATCAATGCAAAAATCCCTTCACTCGCCCTTCTCGCCCTCTGACCACTCGTTGTCTTCTTCTAGATAAGATCAGTAGAAACGCTAAGAAAATGCTTACCAGACAACCAATCTTATCTCCACGGTGACCTGCACCAAACTGTTTGGATGCGGATACATAGTTATTGTATATGTGATGCTAGACATTTGACCCGAGATTTGAGTTTTTACTATATTCCCACGGTCCAAATGCTTAGCTAATTGAGGGACATATAGACCATAGTGTCTAGTATGTATCCCTATTTTTCCTTATTTGTTCATTCACAGGTTGTGGAGAAACAAAATGATTTCTCCCAACATACTTTTATTACTACCTACAACTACTTAGCAAACCATTTTCTTAATATCTCTTTTATCCTTGAGTACTTAGCCAAGTGTCAGAGAAGCAATTGGAGCATGTGACCTCAGTTGCGAATCACCTGACTCAGATCATGTGACCTTGCACAGCATGAGTCATAATGAGTCAATATGAGTCAAAGTGAGTCAGATGAGGACTAGCCAAAGCACTGCCCCTAGACTAGCAGAATGATCATGTGACCTGCACAGCATGAGTCATAATGAGTCATAATGAGTCGGCATGAGTCAGTATGAGTCATTGCCAAGCCAAAGGCTATTTTTAGCTCATTGCAAGTCATTTTCTGACAGGTTGAGTCAAAGTGAGTCAGTATGAGTCAGTATGAGTCATATCTTGGCACAGCCACCTCGGAACCGAAGGTAGCACAGCCACATGTAAACTACTATATAAGGAGCGCGATTCAGCCCCATTTGGCAGGTTCCCTCTTTTAGGAAAAAGGTTCCTACTTGAGTAAATCTCAACCAACGAGTGCTCACAAGAGTACCCCTCTACAAACAAACAGAGAGGCTGTGTAGAGAAGTTTCCCACGCTATAAATAGAACTACTTAGACCCAAGTTAGGAGTATACTGCATCCCTTAGGATAGGGACAGTTAGGACACCTTTAGGGAGAAAGCCCCAGAGCGGACAACTAAAGGGAATAGATCCCCAGCTAGTAGGGAGACCTAATAGTTCATTAGTACCCTGGGAAAGGGTCGAGTCGAGCACATTTAAGCTGATTGCCAACTCCTTAGTGCATAATAGATTCAGTTTAGGAAAAGCTGTTCTGTGTGACTAAGTGACGTGTGTGAATCAGCAAGCGAAAGTGAAGCGTATTTACGCTACCTACCCAATTGAGCATTCCTAATCGACTGGAGCTAATTGGCATCTTAGGGAAGTAACCCTAGTCACTACCGAGTACCCTTTTAGCAACCTGAGAAGTTGTCTAGACCATTTTCCCAACCATCCAGTGTACAATTCGTACACCACCCCAACTGAAAGCCAGACCCTCAATAGTTTGCTGAACCCCCAATCACCCTCAACCTCGTTGACGATTGACGAACAAACCACGTACCTGATAGTCAACCCCTTTCTACGAGATTGATACTTATTTCTAGTACCAACTCGACCAGGGAAGAGTACTCTCTTCACCTCGCTAAAGGTTTACTACCCGTGGAGATAAGATTGGTTGTCTGGTAAGCGTTTCTTAGCGTTTCTACTGATCTTATCTAGAAGAAGACAACGGGGTGGGGCAAGAAGTCAGGATAAGACCGGCGAGGAAGGACAACTTCGCAGTACTCGAGAAATGCGTAGATGTCGAGGAAATACCGTTGGGCCTGTGCGACGCAGACGACGATGTCGCGGTAAGGGAGAGGATAGGAATCAAGGAGTGTGCACGTATGTTCAAGGCTCTGAAGGACCTTGCTAGCGATGTCGGTCTTATCGCCTCGTGGCTTCTTCCATATGTCGTACCGCAACTTGACGATTTCATATAACTTGAGAATAGCGGTTGTCTTGTCAGCCTCGAGCTTCCCAATGGCGAAGGGGGAGGTGTGAATGACATGGAAGTCAGCTTCCACGGGCGTGTACCAAGTAGAGGCAATCGCATCCGGTTGTTCGTGGTGCTCCTTGCAGGGAACGCACACAGCGTACTCGTACTGGTGGGCCCATTCTTGAGGCCACTGAAAATAGTCCGCGACACCGAAATGTCCATTGGCTCTGGTGCGAAGGGCCTCATTCCCATTATGGGGTTCGGGGACGAAGGTCATGTTGGGAGTCGTAATCGCCATGTCGCCGCTGGTGTTACACGCGATTGCCTTGGTGTCCAGGGCTTTCAGCGAGGCTGTCGACAACAGTTGAGTTGGGAGGTCTTCACAGCGAAGATGATGAAGTAGCTTACCATCATTTCGGCGCGTTTGCACTTTGAACCGAGATCAAGCAGATACCATGGCTAGATGAGTACAGTGTGATCAGAGGAGTGAGAGGTGACCAAGCATCAAGGACGCACCTAGAGATATATGGGAGGCTCAGAACCAATCCGGGGGTAGGGGAGGTTATGGGAGAGCAAGTGGGCACAGGGACGGGGGTAAAATCGTGATAGAGGTAACGCTCCGGGAGTCTTCAACCCCACTGTCGCGTGAATCGTGTTGGCGATGGGGCGACTCGATGGACGCAAAGTCCAAGAGCGTCCCCAGCTGGGACGATGCAAAGTCAGTCCTCTGAGGGGAAAGTCGAGCGGCGCAAAGCCAACTCCAAGGTGTGGGGATGAGGGGGGCGTCTCGGCCTGGGGCGCGATGGAGGAGCTGAGTTGAGTTGAGCAGTCACGCGTCACGCGTCATGAATGCAGGACATGTGGCACTTGACTCGTGACTCGAGTGTGTCAACAGGAACCAATACAAGACACGTACTTATGTAACGTTGTATCCGAGTCGCCAAACGCACCACATATGTTGTCATGATTTCGCTACCAGTAGAGCGGAGTTGTTCGGTAATAAACGTAAGTGTGATATCACTGCCGACTCACCGAGCAGCGGCGAGGTTCGCATTCAACTTGAGGTTTGTCTCCTGCTCCTGACCCTGTCGGATCACAAACCCAAGGGGGCGTCGAAAGGTGCAGGAATGGGGCTAGCATAAGTTATGTACTTGAAATCATAGGATCGGTCAAAAACTAATGAATCGATTCAGAATTCGTTGAAACTCGTCTCCCCATCCATGCCTCAGAGACGAAACCCCCCGTGGATGCTGCCAGGTGACCCCGGATGGAAGTCTGGCTCACCAACCCCTTCGGATGCCTCCTATGACGATTGGGGTCAACCTGGGTGGGGAGGTTTTGGTCAAGGTGCGCCTCTTGACGAGAATGGGTGGTACATTTACAGCCAAATGGGCATGCCCATCATTGCCACATCTTCTCCGAGCCCGAGTGTCGAAGTTGGCCCCAGGCCGATGAGGTAGGTTACACCCTTCAATCGTTTACCTTTGCTTAAGTTGAACATTGACGACAGAACTTGAACTCTCCTCGTCACCGAGATCATGCCGATGGTGCCATCCCTCCGAGTCCGAGCGCCGAAGTTGGTCCCCACATTGATGAGGTAGGTTACACTCTTCACTTCTTTACCTTTGCTTAAGTTGAACGTTGGCAACAGAACTCTCCTCGTGACCGAGATCATACCGATGGTGCCATCCCTTTGAGTCCGAGCGCTGGAGTTGGTCCCCAGGCCGATGAGGTAGGCCACACTCTTGTTTTCCTTTGCTTGAGTTGAACATCGACGATAGATCTCTTCTTGTCACGGTGATCACACCGATGATGCCATCGTCGTGATCAATCGAACGAGCTTGAAGAGAAGGCTCGATGATGTTTTCAATGATTCACCGCCCCAGGTACTAGTATTATACGCACGTTATTCACTTGTTTTGCTGAGTACATCACAGACCCAGGGCACTTCGGAAGCTCGTTGGACAATACTCCAACTCTTGCAAGAACCATGGGATCAGTTCCACTACCTCCCGTCCACAAGCGACGTCGCCTTCGAGCTCCATTCAACATTCATGGTGGCTTAAAGGGTTCTGATGTGGGGGGTTTGGAAAAGGCAATCCAAGAGATGCATCAAGTTGTAAGTACTTCGTTAGCGAAGCAAACGGAGATTTTGGAGATCCTGAAGGTGGTACAGAACACAACCCAATTGACTCAAATTGATCATGTACGACAGTGTCTGTAAAATGCTTGTATTGAAATGGAGAATATACAAATGAAGGGTATGTTGATTTAATACTA
>JAHZSR010000242.1:0-25446 GCA_025782845.1 Boletus coccyginus | reverse complement strand
GAGACTGGCCAAGAGGTTGTGGAATTTCACAGCTCTATCAAGCCATTCCTTGGCTGTAGCTAGTTCATTGGCTAGGGCTGTCATCTTGAAAGCCAGCTGTGCACTAACTACCCTCTTTAGCAAGTCTTTGAGTACCTGCTCATCCTTGATACTGCTCTATCTGGCCTCAAGTTCAAATTCAGACCAGAATTTGTGGAAGTCCCCATTGAAAGGCCATGTGAATTTGCTGATGCTGCTGATAGCACATGCATTATTTCTGGCTCCTCTGATAGGACCATTCATGTATGGGATGCAGACATGGGCCACAAGGCCATGAGGGCAGGGTCACATCTGTCACATTCTCTGCTGATGGCACACACATTGTCTCTGGCTCCTTCAACAAGACCATTCATATGTGGGATGCAGATACAGGCAAGTGCATGATGGAGCCCCTTTGAGGCCACAAGGGCAGGGTCACATCTGTTGCATTCTCTGCTGATGGCACATGCATTGTCTCTGGCTCCTCCAACAAGACTGTTCACATGTGGGATGCAGATACAGGCAAGAGTGTGGTGGAGCCTCTCCAAGGTCACGAGGGTGGGGTCACATCTGTCATGTTCTCTGCTGATGGCACATGTGTTGTGTCCTGCTCCTCCAACAAGACCATTCACATTGACACTGATGGAATCCTACTACTTGGCTTTTCAGGACGGGAGGGGTGTTCCTGCTTTTTCCTCCCATTCAATGCTCAACAATGGCTGGCTCTATGATGCAAATGGGAACATCCTGTTTTGGGTGCCCCCTATGAACAGAGGAGGACTATACTACCCTCAGACAACGATGGTGATTGGTGCCCAAGCTACTCAGGTTGATCTTAGCCACTTCGTGCATGGCGAACACTGGACTGGGAGTTGTTCCTCGTAATGTGTGCACATAGTGTGCTTCGTTTTCGTCGCCCGTTCCCTCCCTCCCCCTTTCTGGTGCGGTTCCTCGCTTACTGGCAGCTTGTTTATGTCTCGTTTAGATTCGTCGCGCGTCCGAGCACGTTGATGATCTTTTCATAACACCGTCGTTTGTTTGTACTACCTAGTCCCTAATGTCTCTATCAATCCTTTCGCTTACTTTGGGAGAGGACTGGGCACATGCCTGCCCGTTGAGCCAAGTATACGTATGAACGTGTCCGCATCATGGCTGGGATCGAATGGATTCCAGAATGTATCCCTCGAGCCCTCCGCAGACCCAGAGCTCTTGCACGCTTGCACCGACCGTGCGAAGCGCGTACTGTTTTTCGTATTCGGGACCCTTGACGACCACAGACCCGTTGCGCATGTTGATCCGTATTTCGTGACCCTCGTTCACGGTGAGCTCACCCCTCTTACCCCCGCCACCCCGTTTCCCACCCTTAGCATGCGCGTCGGTGAGATCCTTCACAAGGGCGGGGCACTCCAGGCAAACGAGACCGTTGTTGGTGGCGTTCCGTTTGAAGATATCTCCGAACGAACCCGCAATTACGACAGGGACACCGGCAGCCTTGAGTGCGGTCGTAGCCTGCTCGCGAGATGATCCTGTGCCAAAATTATACCCAGAGACGAGTATGACGCCCTCTCTCGTGACATCGCCGCTTCCATCGGTTGACGCGGGAGGAGCGGAGACCCGCTGGTCCGTTATTAGTGAAGCCACTGTGCCTGCAAACGTGGGGTCGTAGTTCTCCATGACGATCTGGGCTTGTCGCTCGAGGGTGATGTCGTCTTGGTAGGTATATTTTCCGGGGTAGAGAGCGTCCGTGTTCAGGTTGTCTTGCGGTGCAAATAACAGGCGGCCCGAGAACATGGATGGGAAGCCAGGGCAGAGAGGTTCATCCGCCACCTCTACCGAAGCGCCAATTGAAGTAGTGAGTGGCTCCGAGGGTGCTACGTAAAACGTAGGTGCGTCAGGTGGAGTTAGACTGGCGGAGTTGAGCGAGTCGGGGCTGCAGATATACCCTTTGACGGCGCTGGCAGCGACTACCGCGGGGCTCGCTAGGTATGCTTGCGCCTTAGGGTGGCCCATACGGCCCTTGTAATTCCTGTTCGTCGCGCTAATCCCAGTCTCGCCTTCCTGGAGAAGACCCGTGCCGAGACCAATACAGGGCCCACATCCAGCGGAAGAACTTTGGCCCCGGAGGCGACAAGTGTACCCCAATGTCCAAGCCGTTCGGACTCCTGCTGCACCAACGAACTTGCTGCGGCAATATAGAACTCGACTCCCTGTGCAACCCTGTTCCTTCCATGACCGCCGCCGCCTCTGCGATGTCTGAGACACGTGAGTTGGTGCAACTGACGAGGTAAGCTTTCTGGATGGGTAAGCGGTTTTTCTTCAAGCTTTGATAGTGGTGTAGATATTTTGACGCTGTTTGGACCTGAGACATGCGGGACAAGCGTGGAAAGGTCGAAAACGAGGTGGGAAGTGTACGAGACACCGTCGTCCGAAGTGAGGGGAGAAACTTTGAGCGCGTCGAGGCGCTGTCGGTTGATGCGAGGGTGTTTTGGTGGAGCAGGGATACCAGATGTACCCGAACCGAAGGAATGGAGTTTCGCCCTCAGTGTTTGCTCGTACCAGTCGAGAAGCGTCCGATCGACGGGGAAAACGCCAACGAGGGCACCCCATTCCGTCGTCATGTTTGCAATCGTGAGGCGTTCGTCGACCGAGAGCGAAGCGACGCCTTCGCCGGTGAACTCAATAGCAGCATTAGAACCTCGTCGTTGTTGAAGGAGCCGCAGAGGGCGACAATGACGTCCTTCCCTGTCACTCCGGGGGCCAATTTACCTCTGAGCTCTACCTCGACCATCCGAGGGACCTGCCACCAAGTCTTTCCAGTTGCCCAAAGCGCTGCTGCGTCTGTGCGAACGATTGGAGTACCGACGCAGCCAACTGCACCATACATGTTGCTGTGACTGTCGCTGGCGACGGTGAGGGTGTAAGGAAACGCATATCCCTCCTCAACGAGGATCTGGTGTCCGATACCCCGACCAGCGGGGAAGAAGTCGACACCGTGCTGGCGAGCAAATGACTCGATGGCGAGGTACTTGGCAAGGTTTTTTTCTGATTTGTTCTGCACATCATGGTCGAGGGTGAAAACAAGCTGCTTGGGGTCTTTGATCTTGGTAGCTCCTATGGATTTGAACCTAGCGTCGACACGATCAGTCCCAGAATGCAGCGGGGACGAAAGACACGCGTACTTTGAGATGACCGGCCCGGTGTTATCGTGTGTCATGACATGCTCTGGGCGAATCATGACATAGTCTCCCGCTTTGACCACTTTCCCATTGGGGACGTCGACTGCATACTTCTGCACGACCTTTTCGATGATAGTTTGTGGGATAGAGGAGGCTGTCGCGAACAAACGTGCATGTGTGCACCGCTGGGGCCGGGCCCGCATGGGCGAAATTAGACCTAAAGCAAATTGCATTCAGAGCCAAGTTTGAACGCGGACTGTGGTAGAGAAGCAATCAAGCTGGGCTCACACCATGAGGATCGTATTCGCTTCAACATTACGGGCGAAATCAAACTGTTCACTTCCTATTGGCTGGCACTGCATGTTACGGTATTCAGGGATTCCACATGCCATCCCAGAGTCCGCTGGGCTTATCCTACACTGAGATGATACCTAGACGAACGAGTGGATCGACGCGAGGAACCGACAGCAGTTATAGAACCGATTTCAGTGGTTGGCATCGAGGCAAACCACGAACTTTCAACTCGGACTCGCAAGATTCTAGAATTACTCAGGCAACCCCATTCAGGTGTGAAATACAATACATATGATATTAACTCTTAAAAGTTAGACCATCACATACATACAACACATGAAAAAGCTCGCGACACTACGCCGATGCGGTCACTGTGACAGGTGCAGTTACAGAGGAAGTTACTTTCTCAGGACCGAGGACTGCGGGGGTATGGTCCTTTCGTTGCTCCGAGGACGAACTCGAGCTTCCTGGAGAATTCGAAGAGTGGTTAATCTTGGCCATTTTCTTCTTCTTGAGCAAACCTGACAAGCGTTCGTTCAGTGATGAGTCCGGATTTACTCGGTGGAGTGTGCCGACCTGTAGAAACAGCAGATTTTACATTGTCGATGATTTCTCGACTTTCTTCCAGGTATTCGGTGTCGTCGATACGATGTTTTTTCCCGGCTGAAGACTCGGGATCCACCGAGGCTGAAGCGATCTTTTTCTCGAGAATTTCTAGCTTAGCCTTTTTAGCTTGTGCTGCAGCCTTCTTGCGTTCTTCTTCATTCTCCATATAGTCGACCAGGCTGGGGTTAGGTCAGATATACGAGTCAACGAAATGAGGGAATAGACGTGCCGTTTGGCAGTCTTGATAGTGCTAAGCCTGCGGCCACTGAGATCCCTGCACGAATCATTATTACTCGTCTTCTGGCTGCTCATGCGACCGCCGGCGGCACGGAGCTGCGAGCCGAAGCCACCCTTTCCACCAAGGAGACGCGGAACGATCCGCAGATTGACGTGATCCGACGAGGTTCCATGCAATTCTGAAACACGGGTGTCTGCGGTGAGAGAGCTGCTGTGTGAGGAGATGTACAAGGAATCGGAGGCGGGTAGCCTGAGGTTGGGGTAGCGGTCACAAAGAAGGTCGTAGAGATCATCTACGCGAGTTTCTGAAGGGACGCGGAGTGATAAAAGGGGAAGAGGGGGGAATGCGGAGAAGAGAACGCTAGTGGACATGGCGGGAAAATGGCAAGACGAGTGGTAACCAATTGTGGCAAGGGCCTTGGAAAATAACAAGTGTCAATAAGGGGCTCGGTCACGTGCTCAGTGTGTTTCAAAAGAGGGGCTCCGAGCTGTAACTTGAACCCGATTCATCGCAACGACAACGATGGACGTACTTGACCAGCAAGCGCCGCTATTCGTCTGGCCAATCCGGCTCTGTCTGGGAGCGACACTGACCACATATGTTCTGTCCCTCCTTACCAGCAACGTCTCGCAGGTGGACAGACTTTGGACATTGCTTCCTACCCTGTATACTGCCTATTATGCCCTTCTCCCGCTCTGGCCCCGTACCTCGCAGATTTTTCTTCTTCCACACACACCCGAAACAGTGCCCGAGTCTTTCGCAGGTACTTTCAGCCCCCGTGCTTTGCTCATGCTCGCTTTGGTCGTGAGTCATCTGTGATTTCATTGAAAGCTGGGTCTGATACGCAAGGATTCAGGTCACTTGGATGTTCAGGTGCATGATGACTCCTATTCAATTCCGTAAACCTATTAACGTGTGGCTCGCAGACTCTCATACAACACACTGCGACGGGGACTCTGCGATCTGTAAGTGTTTTCTAGCCGAGACAATGAGTGGCTTATCTTATGCCTTGTTCGGATCAGCAATAGCGAGGACTACCGCTGGCAAGTCCTTCGCGAGAACGTCCCACCTTGGTTGTTTCAGGTCATTAACCTGACGTTCATCGGTGAGTTCAACTATCGGTATAGGGTGCGACACTCATTATGGCGTCCAGCTGCGACTCAAAATGTTATTCTCTTCCTTCTTGGTGTACCAGCCAAGATTGCAGTTACTCAACCACATACGTGTTTGGGTGTCTCTGATTATGTTTTGGGCGCACTCGGATTCCTCACAATTTTGACCGAGTTCATCGCGGACAATCAGCAATACTCGTATCAGACGTTCAAGCATTCGGGTAAAGTGAATCTAAACGAATGGGTTGGTGCACGTATTGCCTGGACGAAGCGGGACGCCGAGAGGGGATTTGTGACGAGGGGACTATGGGCGTGGTCGAGGCATCCTAATTTTTTCTGCGAGCAAAGCTTCTGGGTATGATGCGTTGTGGGCAATTGTCACGGATTGACTGACAACGGGCGTGTGGCTAGATCATCATCAACTTGATCCCGCTGGTGTGTGCGGATGGACCGTGGGGACAAGCATGGCCGACGTCGCTTAAATCGTTGGCACCACTTCTTCCAAGCCTGGTGCTGTGTACGCTGTTTCTCGCGTCGACCGTGTTCACGGAGTCGATTTCGCTGTCCAAGTACCCAGTTGCGTACAAGGCGTACCAGCGACGAGTCGGCATGTTCATTCCCACCTGCACAGTGATGAGGGGTGCAATGCTGAGCGCACAGGGAAAGAGGCAGGCGATAGACGAAATTGTGTATGGTCAGGAAGCGAAAAAGGCTGAATGAGCGGTGTTAGTATGTGTTGTATAGTAGTTCGGAATTTTTCGGACATGCTTTCGGCCGAGCCGGCCAAAGTAGAAAAAGCACGAAATTGACTCGACAAGGTTGACTGCAAACAATGTCGGTCACATCGCGTCTCTCCTCGCGCGCTCTTCGTGCATTTGCTCGTCGTGCTTCCCGTCCGACGACCGCCTTGCACTCCGCGTCTTTCTCCCTCCTGGCCCGTGCCCCCACTATCCCCCGTCCCTCAGTTCAGGTAAATTTCCCTAGACATACAATTTTTTTACACCTGACACGTCCCACAAGACTCTCCCCGCGCGTGGCGTCAAGACTCTCAACTTTGCGGGCACGGAAGAGGTCGTCTATGAGCGCAGCGACTGGCCCCTTGCCAAGATCCATGACTACTTCAAAAATGATACTCTTGCCCTCATTGGCTATGGTTCTCAAGGCCACGGCCAGGGTTTGAATGCTCGTGATAACGGTCTCAATGTCATCGTCGGTGTCCGCAAGGATGGTGAGAGCTGGAAACAGGCTCTCGAGGATGGCTGGGTCGGTCCTTTCCTTCCCCGTTTCCCCTCTCTCACCCGTCTTCAATAGATACCAGGTGAAACCCTCTTCCCCATCGAAGAGGCCATAAATCGCGGAACAATCATCATGAACCTTCTTTCTGACGCCGCTCAATCGCAAACTTGGCCAACCGTTGCACCTCTTATCACAAAAGGCAAGACACTCTACTTCTCGCATGGGTTCTCCGTCGTCTACAAGGAGGATACCCATGTCATCCCTCCCCCCGATGTCGATGTCATTCTCGTCGCCCCCAAGGGCTCAGGTCGCACCGTCCGCACCCTTTTCAAGGAGGGTAGGGGTATCAACTCCAGTATTGCCGTCTTCCAAGATGTCACAGGCAAGGCAAAGGAGAAGGCCGTTGCTCTCGGTGTCGCCGTCGGCTCTGGCTATATGTACGAGACCACCTTTGAGAAGGAAGTCTACTCTGACTTGTACGGTGAACGAGGCGTGGTATGTCTTCGTTTCAATTCGTTCACTCTGTTATACTCACTAGCTTGAATAGCTCATGGGTGCCATCCGTAAGTCCCCTTGTTGGTATTCTACGTGCTTTGTCTCAAGTGACAAATAGAGGGCCTCTTCTGTGCCCAATACAAGATTCTGCGTGCCAACGGCCACACCCCTTCGGAGGCATTTAACGAGACCGTCGAGGAAGCTACCCAGTCTCTCTACCCGTTGATAGGTCAGAAAGGGTGAGTGTCCATACCTTGTATTCTATTTTTTATGTGCCAATTAGGTCGTTTCACTACCAACAGTATGGATTACATGTACAACGCTTGCTCCACCACTGCCCGTCGCGGAGCGCTTGACTGGGCCCCCATCTTCGAAAAGGCAAACCTCCCCATCTTCGAGAAGCTTTACGAGAGTGTCAAGAATGGCACTGAAACTCGTAAATCCTTGGAGTTTAACGGCCGTTCAACGTACCGTCAAGACCTTGCCAAGGAACTCAAAGAGATTGATGACCAGGAAATCTGGAGAGCTGGTGAGATCAAATCGTTTTATGGTGTTACTGGTGCAGTTGCTCAATTCGCGCTATCTAGGCAAAGTCGTCCGTTCCCTGCGCCCCGATTACAAGGCTGAGTAGATTGCTAGTAATATATCCTGATGTGATACCTTTCTTGGCTGTCGTTTCTACCACTTTCTCTCCTTTGAGCAGGGTTGCTTCGTGCTCAGGGTCAAAAGCACTATAGGTGCAGTTGGGGCGATCATCGCATGTACATTACTATCGCGAGGGAAGCACTAGACAGATTGTAATGACTCCAAGCGTGGCATGCAAGTACTGCAGCCGTTTCTTCCAAATGGGTGACAAGGTGCTCCTGTCCCAGGATACTAGAGCTTGTACCGTGGCTCCAAGTTTGTCTGACTATATATCTCACCCATCGCAGGCGGAACCATTGAAGAACGATCATGGACAAGGACAACCGCGATGACTTCACGTTTGCCAAGCTTTCCGACCTCAAGCTACCGCTGACTTTTCGGATGTACGCACTGGTTCTGACTGGTTTCCCAACGACGTATGCCCAACGAATCCTTGATCCAGTTCGCAACTCGAAGGAACAAGGCCACGAAAGTCAGTCTCGGATGTGCTGGAGAACCCAGAACTGAGGTTCCATGGTGCTCAATCTTCGTACGACTCTCCACCATGTCTCTTGTTTCTCCTCCTTGCTGGAGGACTGACATCGAGACAGGTCACTCTCAGATCTCTATGTCACTTGTCAGCTGGTAGCTGACAACAAACCCCTGACGATTCCATTCAGAACGTCCTTCAAGGCATTCAAAACCAGCTACACGTATGTTCTGTTTCGTAGACACCCTGAAGTACTTACCTGCCTATTCGTGTTCATCGGTACAGCTGGAACGAATGGGTATCGCTCCCAATACGTTATTGCGATCTCCCGCTGAGCTCACAGATTACCTTTACTGTCTGGGACATTGGAGCTCCACGCTCCGCCGTTCCAGTGGGTGGCACGACCTTCAGACTGTTTGGAAAGAAATGGTAAGCTGGTGTCTTCGATTTGTGTACCCGCCGTTCATCGTGGTCCAGGACCTTGCGAAGGGGCAAACACAGGCTCTTGCTGTGGCCTGGTAAGGAGGCAGATGGGTCAATGGATACAACTACGCCCAGCAAATCGGGCACGAGGGATGAAATGGGTCGGTTAGAGAAGGTGTGTTTACTCCTTCAATCTGCACATCTTTTGACGGGCACCACGATTCATCCCTTAGCTCGTAAAAAAGTATGAACGAGGGGATCTCCCAAAGTCTGATTGGCTCGATAAGATGGCGTTTCGGAGGATGGAGGAGATACATGCTGTGAGTGCCCGTTCAGACTTGGCGTACAAATTGTGTTGGCTAATTCTCATAGGCTGAGACCGCCAAGTCGGAAAACATGTTCTTGTACATCGATCTACCTCGCTTCGATTTTCCGGTGGTCTTCAGCGAACCTGCGAGTATTCTGAAATTTGAGATGGGTTATGGGACTGATGGAATCTTGGACAGGAGGTTCAAAATACGCTGACAACTTCCAACACGCCGACGACGGTTGCTCAAACGCCCGCTGCACCTGTTCTTCCGCCATCGTTTGCGAATGATCCTCACATGTGGGCGGTCCTAGATCCTGAAATGGAACGTGAAAATCCTGTGGAGGATAAGCATCGTCGTCTCGTCCGGAGCCATCGGAGCAGTCCATACGATAGAGAACTCAAACCAAATGCCAAGATCAGAGACGAGCTGGGAGTAAGTATCCGCATCCTCATCGTTTACATACACCTCGCCGACATCATTACCTTAGGAAATCCTCAACTACCCTCCCTCACAACCTCTCACTTCAGAGGAGAAAGACTTGATCTGGAAGTTCCGCTTTTACCTTGCCAGAGACAAGCGTGGATTGACCAAGTTCCTAAAATCGGTGACTTGGAGAGATCCGTCAGAAGTCAAACAGGCGGTCGAAGAGTTATTGCCCGTGTGGACAGAGGTAGATACCGACGACGCCCTTGAGCTGCTCGGTCCTGGCACGTTGGACTCGCGCGTGAGAGCGTTCGCAGTCAGACAGCTAAATCGCGCTGACGACGACGTGACTACCATTTCCCGTTATCGTTCTTATGACTCCATTAACGAAAATGCTTTAGGAGCTCATGTTGTATCTGCTCCAGCTCGTTCAGGCGCTCAAGTTTGAGAGTGCTGCGAGTGATCAGCGGTCGTCACGGTCGACGACGAGCGCAATATCATACGACGACAGTGGACTGTCCGACTTCTTGATTGCTCGCGGAGTAAAGAACCATGTAATGGGTAACCTATTGTATTGGTACCTCATGGTTGAGGTTGCTCTGGAGGATAGAATGGTGGCGAAGATGTATGGCAGAGTTGTGTTCAAGTTTCTAAGCAAGATACTCGAGGTGCGTACGTCTTCCCGGTGGTTGACTGGATAATCACGCCCGCTGCAGTCGGAAGGTGGCAGTGAACGTCGCGAGCTCATGCGAAGACAAGGAATCATGGTCGAGACATTAGCAAAGCGTGCAAGAGACCTCAGAACTTCGAAGGTCCCCCGGCCAAAAAAGATCGAGAAGCTGCGGTCGTTCATAAACGACTCAAAGAACGGCCTTATCAACATCCCTCCGCTTCCTCTGCCTCTGAATGCCCGAATCGAGATCACGGGCATCAATGCTGAGAAATCCTCAGTATTCAAATCGAATCAATTCCCATTCTTACTCTATTTCCAATGCGTGGATGGTTCAGAATACCCTGTCATGTTCAAAGATGGGGACGACATGCGACAAGACCAATTGGTGTTGCAGCTTTTTACGCTCATGGACCAGTTATTGCGCAAAGAGAATCTGGATTTGAAACTGATACCATACGATGTCTTGGCGACAGGACCATTGCAGGGCATGGCCCAGTTTATTCCAAGCAAGACGATAGCGGCAATAGTCAGCGAACACGGGACGCTGCTCAACTACCTGCGTGCAAGCCATCCAGACGAGGGAAGCGTAGGCACGTACGGCGTGGAGCCGAGCGTCATTGACACGTTCGTTCGCAGCTGTGGTATGCATCCCTGGGTCGCATGGTGCAACAACAGCCACTGACCAAGCTGTAGCCGGATACTGCGTTGTTACGTACTTACTCGGTGTTGGAGACCGTCATCTGGATAACCTATTACTCACACCTGATGGTTCGTCTTCTTTGTGATCATATTTGATAAGAGCGTGTTCATCGTTCCCCACATCCACCTTCAGGGCATTTCTTTCATGGTACCACTATGACCTCAATTGGCTCTGATGTACCGCTGATGTCTATCTTCCTACAGTCGACTTCGGTTATATCTTGGGCCGTGACCCGAAGCCATTTCCCCCTCCCGTGAAAGTATGCAAAGAAATGGTTGATGGCATGGGTGGCGCGCAATCCACGCACTATGCACGTTTCAAGAACTTTTGCTTCACAGCCTTCACCATCCTGCGCAAGAGCGCCAACCTCATTCTGAATTTGGTCGCTCTCATGGTTGACGCCAACATACCTGACATCAAACATCGCGACGTGCACGAACAAATCCAAGAAAAGTTCCGGCTTGATCTCACGGAAGAGGAGGCCATTAAACACTTTGAGGCACTGTTGAACGAGACGTCGTACTTTACGGTCGTGCTCGATCGGATTCATGATTTAGCGCAGTATTGGAGGAGCTAGTTTATTCTCGGACATGAATTCTGTACTGGGTCCTTACGTAGTGCTGTGTCTCCTCGACTCGGAAGATTACAGGAAATCACCCGGCAGTCAACCCAATTTGAAGGACGCATTTCATTTCATCCTAAACGCCCCGCTCTACACTGGGATCCGTTCACATGTAGCGCGTTCAAAGGTCCACTTTTCAAATTCAAGTGGGTCACTGGCACTTTGTGAAATAGTAGGGGCACGTTGACGAGTCGGCTGTTCAAAGTTGACGAGATTGTCAAGGTTAAACGACTGCATATCACCGTGGGCAGCGAAGATCCGATACTGCAGGGTTGAGTTAGGGTATGTAGTAACACGTTGTATTTTATGAATTCAGGAGGGCTCAGGCTGCGGACCTGGCATTGGAAATTTGGAAGCAGGTTGAAATTATCAAGGAGGGAGGGAGAGCAAGGAAATCGGCGCCGGCCCGGGGTACGCCGAGGGCATATGGCTGTGATGCTTTTTTCGGGACTTGTAAATTTGCCCCACGCTACCAAACGGGGGCAATTGCACCGTTCAAGTTGCTTCTGCGGTTGAGGTCGCCGCCTACTCTCCAAACGCAAGTCCAGACCACAGTGCCCCGTCCATAAGCCCACCACGACGACAAGAAGAACTCGGAGCTTGGTGATGTATATGAAACGCTGCAGCACTCCAGGTACGTGTCGCTATCAACCCTCCAGGGCGGAGAAGTGGAGCGTAGCGTTCGCTGTCACATTGAAGAACCATGCCACTGAATGCATGGATTGATAGGTCGCAATTGAAATTGTCCATCATCGTTGGCGGAGAAGCTTCGAACCAGCGGCGGATCAATCGTGGTCGCCTCGCCAGAGCGTCTAAATATTGGAGAGTTGGAGTCTCATCATTTTAGGGCGAGTACGACCACAGGCCAAAGCGCAGCGGATAAGCAAAAAAGAAAAGTACGGTTGTTCCGGCCACTCCGTGGACTTGGCGTCTCGAATGCTGGGGATCTCGGGACGAGGAGTGCGATGAGCGAAACCCCGATCGTCTCGTTCGACTTCAAACTTCGATACAATGCCCTCGTCGCATTGCATCCGCGCGTCGTGTTCCATGTCAAAGGCTTGGCTTGAACGAGCAAGTGCCTGACAGTTTTAATTCCAGGGCCGAGGCTACCGCGAGCAAACCAGCACACCTCCCAGAACGACCCGGGGTGCGACTCCAGGGTCTAGCATGCATATAAGTGGAGCGGATGAGTTGTGTTTCATCGGTTTTGAGGGTATGAATTCCACGTTGTGTCCGTGGCCCTCCAGTGCTACAGCTGTCGGTGACTTAACCAACACCAAATTCCAATGCACCAAGGTCACCAGCGTTCCATCGTCCAGGAGTCGGAAACAATCCTGCAGCGCCCAGGAGTGCCCCGGACTTGGCTTGATAACCGAAGACGATCGAGGGAATACAATGCGGAAACTGCGGAACGAGAAGCTGGCGAAAGTCGATTGTGACAGTGAGGGATTTTTTGTTTTCTGCTTTCCGCGGGGTGCAGATGCATTTTCTGACACGTGCGGTGTACAGTATGGGCTCACCTACCAACGTATAGTCGTCAAATTCGTCCGATCCAACACGTCCTGAAAACATCCGTGTTGGTGTCCGAATATGATCTTAGCAATTTGCCTAGCAGGGTCAAGTCGGTGAGGCGCAGTCAGCGGTACTCCGCGTGCTTAAACCACGCGAGTGTTTCACTCCGAGCCTGATCCCTGATTCCACATCGGTATAATCCACGCCTCAAGGTCTTTCGAGGTGGCAGTATTATGTGAATACTACCTAAACCAGGACCACTTTTGACGGCATCTCTGACGTCCTGATAGTCCAACGAAAGTTCGGCTTGGTTGAACATCCGGAACACTGGATGGTTTGGCTGGCGTTTGCAATGCTAACCATGGTATGTCTGATTTACACAAGATCAGCGTGATTTGATTGCTGCCATACCTGCTCTGCCAGAATACAAGGGAAATCGACCCACGGCGTTCATTTCCTGATCAGCGTTATGTTGGTATCGATAGGGTCCTCTAGGGTGTCATCATGTCTCCACGTTGGCCAATACCAACGGCTGGGCTGCTCTCCGGTGCTATACTTCATTGACCTCCATGCATGCACCCCTTCACATGGCCACTTTGGAGAGCCCTCCACGGCGGTTTCTGAACGCATATATACCTGCAGGACCTCTGCAAATGATGCATCAGCAGCAGCACCGTTCATACCTACACCACTCTACTGTCGTACACCAGTCTCCTCACGCATTTTACCATGGCTCAACCAGGGTTCAACTACAACTTTACGGACGCGGTAGGGAGCTCGTCAACTTGGACTAGCGAGGATGATATTGATTGCATAAACCCAGGATACATTGCAGCTCTGTCAGCACGCAGCGGCGCTCATGGGCCCACCCCGCTATACTTGTTTTTGGGTGACACCCCATGGCCTCTGTGGCTCAGTTGTTCATGGCCCCGAGTTTTCTGAACATCTGCGCTCCCGTCACGGCATCCGAGGTCCAGAAAAGGAAAAACTCACATGCTGCTGGGATGGTTGCTTTGCTGAGATGAACAAAGAGAGTTTGCAGAGACACGTCAACGAAATACACCTCGTGGTGAAGTATTACTGCCCACACTGCCCCGAACAGTTCACCCGCCCGTACACCCTGCAAAACCATATGACAAGAAAGCACTCGGGCGATTGAGTGGTGCTGTCTGCTCGTGAGTTGCCCAAGTTTTGGCACTCCCTTTCGAACCACCATTTACACATTCCTCCAGAGACGTATACGCGGAGATCCGGTCTGCGTGTTTTCCCCAAGATGTCGGCACGTTATCCCCGATTTCTGGATACGTTACCAAAATCAGTTACCCCTCTGGATTGGTGTAGTGTTTGTGTACCTAATTGGCCTCATGTATCTTATCGTAACGCGCCATCGGGCTCCTAATTCATGTTGTTATCCCCTCGGTCGCCAGTTTCATTTGAGCCCGCCATCCAGATGATGATCGGCCGAGAAACTTGGAGCGTTCCTTGGCAAGCTGTGCATCATGGCGTGGCTGCGTGCCATTCTGATCTACACATCAGCGTGACGTTGGCATTCGGTTCGCTTATCCCAGCGTGCTTGTTTTGGAGCATGCCAACAGGTGTAACATGGCGCCTTCGGAGTTATGTACTTCGATGGCTTGCTGTGGACCAGATGGGAACATTCTCTTATCCGGCCCGCTATCGTCGGACGACTCTTCTGGCCACAGGCGCTGGTCCTCTTGGACTGTGGCCCGTAAAGTGAGGTGCGTTCGTCGTCTTATTGTTCGTTTTGACAACCTTGCTCTAGCCTAAAAATTCCCTGAATGACGGTCGGCGTGCCACAAGCGTCACAGGAGGGGCTACTAACTCCGTGGTCTTCAAGATAATTACAGGCTCATCACTGGCGCTCCGAACCATGACATATATGGGAGTAACGGCCTTGGCAGGCTGGATTATCCATCCTACTAGTATTTAATGGACGTTTCGGGTTATTCTGAACTATCGTTCGTCTCTCTCTTCTCATGTATTTCCCCTCCGAACCCATGCACTCGACGGACCCATGTCATTTGTCATCGTTGGCCAGAACCAATGCGCAAACATCTTTGCCGATGACTGCATTACCATGTCATCTAGTCCCGGGTGTGTCGTGCTCGGCTTTCCACAGGTGAGACTCTCATGCCGCACACAAAGCAGGGGGGAAACTGAGATGTTTTAGACCTAACGGAACAGGATCCCTTGGAGTCTATGGAACTGGTGATAACTGTGATCTCGACAGTACCTTCCTTCACCAAGGATTTACCATGGAGAGTTCAGGGAGAACGGCAAAAATTCGTTGTCCCGCTGAGCACCCAGGAGCATGGGATAGCGTCTTTGGCCAGCTCACCAGGCAACCTGTGACGTCCGACGTTGGCATGGATCTGTTCGAGGTTGGTAGTACACATACCTCTCTCTCATTTCGGAACCTTACCTCCATTCTAAGCAAGGGAAATAGCCTTGGGTTATGGGCAGGCGACACGGAGTTCAATCCCTGTCATTCCATTATGCCAACTCCCACTGTTGCGGAACCCGTGCCTTGGGATGCGCTGTACCCGCTCGGATTTGGTTCTAATGGTTCCCCGAGCCTCCGCCAAGTTGTAGGTCACCTCTCTTGCACAACCGGGCGAAATGACTCACGTCGTTGAAGGACTGCAAGAACGCTCACCCTTGTCGGTGGGTTATGGACGGATCACCCTGCGGTGTATTCATTTCTCTGGGCGACAACCTGAAGCATTCCATGTCGCGGCACCTCAGCAATTTTCATGGCCTCCACCCAGCGAGCGGGAAATCGCTTGTCATGTGTCAATGGGCAGGGTGCGACAAAAACATGAAACGCGAAAGCCTCGTTAGACACGTAGTTGCCGTACACTTGAACGTCACGACGAAGTGCAATGCTTGTGGGACGTCCTTTGCTCGCCAAGACTCCCTCCAGAGACATATAAAGAACACATGTGGAGGTTGTGAACGGAAGTAATAACTCTACGAACGGATCTGGGTGCCTTGGTTGGCTGAACATAGGATTTGATACGATGTCTCAAATTGTAATTCACGGATGGACTCTTCGCCACAAAAAGTGAGCGTGGCCATTTTTTTCTCTTCCACTACCAAGGTACGCGAAAACGGCGTGATCTAAACGTGTTTGCGTACTTCTCTAGCCGACGTGTGTCGTTGACATTGTCTTCCAAAGCCTGTTTTCTACCTCTTCTATCGTCTGCCGTGGCGTATTGAGGCTGGTCATGAAATACGCCACGTTTCCCAGCGTCCTATAATGTATCCCAAAAGATGCACCACCAGGGGCTGAGCTGAGAGCATCGTGGTCGCTCCCGGGACTGTCGATGGATCGAAGCAGGCCCTGGGCGGTGTGGGATATGTAACCTAGAATCTGGTGTCGGCAGGACGTCGCACGAGTAGACGTGAGAACCTTACCAGCGCCATCATCTTTGAACTTGATCACGAGCACGGTCCCCAACGCCATCACCTCGTCCACGACATCTAACCTCGAGACGGAGTCGACAAAGCCCGGGTCCCAGAAGCTCCAGACAATGGCCGATCCGGGCTGCACATCACGCTCCCATTTTCCGCGCGCCAGACGCCACGCGTCTTGTTGAGTGAGCGTCTCGATCGTGTCGAGGGTGGTGTTGGCGACTTGACAGCCCACCGCGTGCGCTGTATAGCTATGACCATGTAAAAGCGCGTCCGCTTTGCATTGACTGTCGAACGCCTGGAAGACGCGCTCGGAAGCGAGCGTTACGGAAAGGGGAAGGACGCCGCCAGTGAGAATTTTTGCATACACGGCGATATCTGGATTTACGCCGAGGAGGGGCCCGAACGACCTGATACCGAGACGATACAGGCCAACAAATACTTCGTCATAGATGACGGGAAGAGGATTTTCAAAAAGTGATTTGTCGCGAACCGCATCGACCAAGACGCGCTGGAAGAGTGGGTCCACGAAGATCATTCCACCAGCGCCCATCACTATTGGCTCCAAGACAAGCGCGGCCAGCTTTCGTCCTCCCTTTTGACACAGGGATTGCAACGTGTTTTTAACGTGCGTCCGGTAGGTATGGGCGAGTGGGGAGCCAAGCCTGTTCTCGACGTTGTAAAAAGAGTGCAGGTCATCGAATTGGATGGAGGACGTCGAGGAAGAAATGGGGGGCGGGACGGTTACGACAAAGTCGCCGTTTTTAATCGAGACGGTTGGCGGTTCAAACCAGAAGCCTTTGGACTGGTGCCATTCACACGTATAAACCCCTTCTTCTGTCGCGTCCATCGCTCCAATAGTATCACCGTGGTAACTTCCCTTCAAGCCCACAATCCAGAGATCCTTCTTGTCGTGGGGTGTAAGCTCCTTTTCGGTTATCGAGAATGATCGCAGAGCCATCTTCAGAGCAACTTCCATGCCAGTCGACCCGTTATCGGTGAAGAAAGCACGCGAAGCCCAACCTACACCAGGTCCTTCGTGTACCAGACGTTCCGCCAGCTTGAGCGCAGGGAGATGTGTTGCCTGGGGGAACATGACGTGGCCGTACCGTCCAGCGGCGTTCGCCGCGGCCAAGGCAAGCGAGGGATCTGCATGCCCAACAGCTTGAGTCCACCAGGAGGCAGAGCCATCTAGCTTGGGAGCAAGAAGGGAGCGGGACGATGGTTCTGATGAATTGTAAACACTGAAAAAGTCCCCGCATGCGCTGTCGATCACGGTAACGTCTTTCTCAGATTTGACTAGACCGTGTTGTACGAATGGCCACCAGATGTTATCCAATGTCCTGCGGGGCATGGAATCGAGCTCCTCGATCCGATGGGTGTGACGTTCGTCCAAGTGGCGCAGAGCACAGAAAACCTCACTGTCGAGGCTCCTGGGAACTAATTTTGCATAGTAGGATTCGGTAGTAGAGATGTCTTCATTGACATTTCCTTGGAGAGGGGGGGGAGGGTCCAGTGATGTGACGTTTACCCCACGCTCAGCAAAGTAAGGGGAGAGATACTCGTAGTTCCGATAGTAGTCATCTCGGAAGAGGAGGATCGCATCCACGATGTATCCGCGCAACACCAGCGATTCATAGGACGATATCGTCGACGAAATTCCACCGAGCTTCGAGTCCCCGACGAGGACCGTGGGAAGAAACAGCGGTCGATAACCTTCGAGCTGTGTAGTTCCAGATAGAGTGGGACTATGCACACCTTCAATACACGTCAGGAATAGCACCACGCGGGACACGATACCACCACTCACTCAGGAGTGACTCTTACCTCCGGCAGTTTCTATATACATGTGGCCCGACTTCCCTGCCCGGGCACATACGCGGATGTGTTCGGCGACCGCGTTGACGAAAGTCTCGTCGGAGGGTGCGAAGGACTACCCAGAACGTTTGGCGAATGAAAATTTCGTGGGTGAGGATCTCACCTCAAATCCTGACCTTTGAGCTGCCATTCGAGCCGCAAGATGGGGACTGACGGGATCCTCGTATCGGAACAGGCAATGCGTGTTAAGCAAATGCTGGCGGGGCCCAGCGTGCCGTTTGATATGTCTAATACATCATCAACGCTTTGAACTGGACGAGGACCGGGTCAACATACGCATCGTCGGCATCCTGCGGAGCGCCGGTGCTGATGGGCTTTAAATAGAATGCATTGTGGTTTGCTAGAGTGGACGCGCGAACGAGGGCGGCAGTAATGATCGTTTTCCCAACGTCGGTGTTTGCACCGAATATTTGGTGAATACGGAGATGTCTGTAGAGATGGCTCATATCATATCAGCTCGAACGAAATAAAATTTTATACTCGAGAAGACATCGGACTTGGCGGAGGTCATAGTGATACTAATTACCGACGAAGCCCGACTAGCTTACTTAAATCTGTACTACAGCCGCAGATCATATCTACGGGCGAAGCATGAAGCGATCTATGAAACAATAAAGACATGACCGGATGTCTTCGAGTATGTACGTATGGAGGTATGGTAACTGATTGAGTAGAATGGTCAATAATATACATCGCGAATGTATTCTCGCGCCCATGGACCCAGTTCGTTATCGGCCACAGGGATAGTGACACCACACAGAGCAAAGTGCCGCGCAATGCTTTCCTTTGTGAGGGAATCGGCAGAGCCCGCGTACGGGACATAGCCGACTTGGGGAGAGACGCTAAAAGCCCCTCTCCTCAGGATATCCTCGTATCCTCCTGGCTCAGAGAAGAGCTCGGTGACGACGCCCATGAATTTTTGGCGGGTTTCGCGAGAGTCGGGGTCATTGGAGAGGACGACAGGGCGAAGGCGGGCGACAGCTCGACTCGCTCTCATGTCGGTTGTGAACGGGCGTCCGTCTGCATCACGTCGGATGCCTTTGGGGCAGGAGCTGGGATTGGCTGCGTAATACGCCACCCAACATTCGACAGGGTCCTCTAAGCGAGGGTTGTTCAAGGGCGCGGGAAGCCTGGCGACCGAGGTGGGATGCTCCCAATCTGGAGTACGCCAGGTTGATAAGAGATAGCGTTGGACTTCCGTCTTTTGCTCCCTGGGAGTTTTATGAGCTTCGGAGCACAAAGCCTTGACTCTGGTCAAGGCTTGATAATTCCCGGGCTGGTGAGCCGCTTTGATGAGGGACTGTACTTGCTTTATGCTCTTTGCAGGCTTGGGGGGTTTGTGGGGCTGTGGAACAGCTATCTGCCAGGGGTGGGAACCAGGCTGATCTTCAATGAACGACTGTGGGGAAGACTCGTCATCATTCGAGGGCTGCCCTGCAGATAAAACGGCTGCGAAAGAGCGGGCAGCAACGCAGTCTGGGAGCTGTGCCTGGGGAGATGCGGGAGTGGCCATCGGAGGGGGAACGTGATGGGGAAATAGGAGCTCGGTAGCAGAAGACTGATCGGGAGGGGTGTTGGTAGGAGTGGTGTCAGGCAGGGAGGGAAGCTGGGGGAAGTCTGGAGGGGTAAGGACGGGATCCGCGGGCGGAGAAGGCTTTGCGACGACGGACAGAGGAGGAATCTCCACTGTGGGCAGGTCGGCGACGGAAAGGCTGGCGTGTTTAAGCTTCCCCTGGAGCCGCTCGCAATCGGCGCGAGAGGACTCGAGCTGGGCACGGAGAGCGAAGAGCTCTTCGCGAGCCTGGTTGCGCTCGAGGCGGTGGCGCTCGATGCTGTCCTGCAGATCGCGCTCCTCCTCCTTCTGGCGACGGACGCCCTCGGAGACGCCCTTGTTGTACACGTCCTCGCGAGCGCGCTTCCGATCCTGGAAGGCGATCTGGAAGGCGGGCTGGTGCGGGGAGTAGCTGGCGCCGGCGACGTGTTTCATGTACGCGGAGCAGACATCGCAACCGGAAGGGTGGACGATGCCGTAGTCGTCGAGGAACTCCCAGGGCGACAGGAGGGTGGGTATGCCGCGGTTGTCTCTGACGGCTGTGCGGAATGGCTCGTCGCTGCTGGACAGTGGGTACATTACTACGCTTTCGCGCACCAGGCGAAATATGGATCAAAATCAGACCAACATGGCTGATATCCTCTGCAACACGTGCAAGCCTGCAGGACGCCGCCTGGCCCTGTTTGGCCCTGTTGCTGTTTGTTTGTGGCTTGGTACTGTCAAACCTTCCCGATGATCATCCACACCGACCCATCCACTCCCCATCGACGACATGGCATCACGACCCACCGTCACCGTGCACGGAGAGCCCTCCTCCACCCTCCCCCTCCCCGCCGTCCTCACCGCCCCCATCAGGCTCGATGTCGTCGCCCAGGTCCACAGTCAGTCCCCCCCGTGCTGTCCCGGCCCCCCACTCACGTCCTCCTAGAGAGCGTCGCAAAGAACAAGCGCCAGGCCTACGCCGTCAGCGAAAAGGCGGGCCACCAGACCTCTGCAGAGTCCTGGGGCACCGGCCGTGCCGTCGCGCGTATCCCCCGTGTCGGCGGAGGCGGAACACACCGCTCGGGCCAGGTACGCCCGTCTCCACTTTTGCTTCCCTCCCCTGATCGGTCCTCCAGGCTGCCTTTGGTAACATGTGCCGCGGTGGTCGCATGTTCGCCCCTACCAAGACCTGGCGCAAGTGGCACGTCAAAGTGAATCAGAACCAGCGTCGCTTCGCTACCGTCTCCGCCCTCGCGGCTTCTGCCCTCCCCTCCCTCGTCCTCGCACGCGGTCATCGCATCGAGCAGGTCCCCGAGGTTCCTCTCGTCGTCCCCTCCGCCGTCGAATCCCTCAAGAAGACCAAGGAAGCAGTCGCCCTCTTGAAGAGCATCAACGCCTACCCCGACGTCGCCAAGGTCTCAAACTCGCGCAAGCTCCGCGCCGGAAAGGGGAAGATGCGCAACCGCCGCTACCGCCAACGCCGCGGCCCCCTCATCGTCTACAGCGAAGACAACGGCATCGTAAAGGCATTCCGCAACCTCCCCGGTGTCGAGCTCGCCAACGTCAAGAGACTCAACCTCCTCCAGCTCGCCCCTGGCGGTCATCTTGGCCGCTTCATCATTTGGACCGAGGGCGCGTTCGCTCTCCTTGACCAGGTCTTTGGAACCTTTGACAGCCCATCCGCCTTCAAAAAGGATTACCTGTAAGCCTCGGCACCCTCTTTTGTGCCCCTCTCATTATTCCACCTCTAGCCTTCCTACTGCCAAGATCTCCAACCCCGATGTCACCCGTCTCATCAACAGCACCGAAATCCAATCCGTCGTCCGTCCCGCCAACGCCAAGATCCAGAAACGGCCATGGACACAAAAGAAGAACCCTTTGGTCAACAAGGCCATTCTCTTCCGCCTGAACCCTTACGCCAAGGTCCTCCGCAGACAGGAGTTACGTACGTCCCCCCCTTGGCCAGCCTCGGCGCGACACTCATTTCCCATGCCCAGTTCGCCAACTGCAAAAAGAGGAAAAGGAAAAGAAGTCGGGATCAGTTGCTGGCGAGGCGTTCCTCACTACCCTCTTTGCTCCCTGAAGTCGTTCCTCCGTCATCGTAGTGCTTGTTTCTCGTCTTATGGCCCGCATGTCTTATGTGCACCTATGTCATGCCCGCGAAATACATGTGGGAGATTCGACATGTACGCTCGAGATTGCGAGAACAACATTTGGTATCAAACGGTACGTAGGCTGATCATAAGGACGTGGACGCGTCGTTTCTTCGATGGCTTTTGCCAATATACACAAAAAGACGATCGTTAGGTATCATGTCACAGCATCATGTCTTGGAGGGAATCCGATCCTTTTCCGAGAATCCAAATTGTCCCTCGGACAGGTTGTTAAGCGCGTCCTCTTCCTCGTCAAGCTTGCGGACGGAGAGCCAAAAGACGATCCCAGTGACGCCCGCCAGGATGGCGATGGCCGTATAGTTCCACACGAGCAAAGGATCGGTGGCCAACGCTGTTCGGGAGCAAAACGGTCAGCTACGGGCCACCCACACAAACATGGCATGCATGACGACTCACAGACGAAAGCCTCGCCAAGTGCAGCAGAGAGCGAGTTCGTGAAGAGGAACAAGGACATCACGAGCGAGCGCATGTTCCTTGGAGCCTTGGTGAACGCATACTCGAGCCCAGTGATGGAGGCAAAGATCTCGCTAAATGCAATGAACACGTATCTGCATCGACCGAGCCGTGAGTTCTACCGACGACAAAGATTTCGGACATCACTGCTTACGATCCGGACTGGATCCAGACGTTCAGGGGTGAGACGAGTGGATTTCCTTCCGAGTCTACGCAAGTACCTGCGTAATCGCCGCACGGGTTCGTCTAATCGTACGTTTAGTACACGTCTGAATCCGCGTACTAAACGACTCGCCTTGTAAATGTAGTGCTGGACGACGGCGGCCCAAATTATGGCCGCGGTTCCGGTGGCAAAGCCGCAGGCGACTTTCCTGAGAGCGGTAAATTTCCAACCCCGTCTCGCCAGCGCAGGGTATATCTAAGAGGTATTACGTCACTGGAATGACATCAAAAGTGTGGTTTGCGGCCTACAAGTAAGTCACAGATGGGGATGAAAATGATGAGTGCAAAAGGGTCCAGGTTCGCCAAGACATCATTAGGCAGGCCATGTGTGTCCATGGTGGCAGCCTGCGAGATCAGATTGTTGTTCAACAGCTGGCTGTAGCAGAGCCCTGCGCACGTAAAACATTATGGAAGTTCACAAGCGAGATAGGGGACCCGCGTACAGTAGATCGGGTACCACGCAAAGACGCTGCAAGCCTTGAAACCACGTCGGACCTCGTCTACCCAGTTGTCATCAAACTTCATCCACCTGGGCTTCTCGCCGACCACTTTGGAAGGTTTGGCGCTCTCCCAGAAATCATCCGCGGTAAGTTGTTTGAAGCATTTGACAGGGTTCCAGCTCCAACGGCCGCGAAGCGCGTATCGCCAAAGACGCAACGAAGTGCCCAGCACGGAGCCAGTCGGAGGGGAAACGCGGTATCGTCCATAACCCAACCAGAGGAAGATGGGCGAGATAAAGAAGACGATGGTTGGGAGCGTAAATGCGAGCCAGAAACCAACATACTGCGAGGTCACCCGATGCTTAGAAACGGCCACCAAAACCAAGCGAAGCATTTACCTTTTCCGCATACACCATGGTAATTTGCCCAATAAGTGCGCCGATGTTTATAAAGAGATAGAAATACTGCATTGGTGAAGGTGGGTAGAGCATGAGGTGTGATGGAGGAACACATACCATATAGATTCTCGACGTCGTCATGGTAGGGTCAACGATAACGCGCTCGCCAGATTTGGTAGTGGTAATGAATGGTTTCGTGCGTCGGTATTGCTCGGCGACCAACGGCGAGATGTTGGACTTGAACCCACCAGCTCCCGTACCCGTGACAATGAGAGACAATATAAACAACCCAGTCGACGCGCTCCCGCCGATGACACCGGGAACGGCAGAGATAATCATTATGACATGTCCACATATAGCTACAGCCACGCTCCAGCAAACAGTCTTGTAACGTCCCCAATAGGTGTCAGCGATGTAGGCACCACCGATAGGACAGATGTACGACCTAGTACGATCACATCACGGCGGGACAAGAATAAGTGGAATATGCCTACCAAAACTGATAGAATAAAGTCAATCCGGTAGACATCCGCTGACCAGCCCCGAGTGCGCCAGACTGCCCAGTTGGCCCACCGGCACCGGTGCGAGATCCAGGCGGAAGTGGTTGCTGGATGAAATTCACCTGTCAAAGTGAGCACTTGATGAGGTACAAAACAAGTGGAATGAGGACGCCGGCTTACAAAGACAGCACTAGCGCCTTTGGAAAACCGAATGTTCACAGTAATTGAGCATCGACACAACGATCAAGGACTAAAAACTTCATACCATAATACTGAGAAACCAAAGATTAGAAGGGGCCTGTCGACAGGGCGTTGAAGCACTTACCGAGAACCGCTCAGCCAACTCAACGACTGCAATCACTACCGTAAAATGTCGGAAAATCGGACATGGTGAGAGGAAGGGTTCACGCACTGTATGCCGTCCACGGAACGACATCGGACACGCGGGGGAGCGTGGCCAATTCCTCTTCTGACGGGAACTCGAGTCCCTCATGGGCGCTATCAATGTCGTCGTCACCTGTGGGCACTAGATCCTTTTCGAGAGAGACCTCCAACGAGAGGCCCCGGCCGTCTTCCGTCAATCCAGCGGGGATGTTGCGATCGCGCTCCAGGCTGGCCATCCTGCTAGTCAAAGAGTGAGGACAAGATGGGAGATCCAGAAAGATTAGCAGCTAATCATCTCCCTCTTTAAGCGACTCCGAGTCCTTGAGGCACTCAATGGGCCCGAGTTCCTGACGCATGTGAGCCCGCGTGGTCCATACGCTAACCAAGTAATCAATTTGGCGCCGAGTTGATGGGATTGATAGCGGCGACTCTGAGCTGTCCAACTTCGTCGTGGCGGCCGCGTAGTCAACTACTTATCGCCAAGCTTGAATGGCCAAATCCAAATGCCAAACATGTGCATAACCAATCACGCAGGATCCTCAAAGCGAGTTGTCGAACGATTGCGGGTCCCATAGGGATACGGTCGTGCCTTGACCACCCTAAGCCCGCTTCATTTATATCCTCAGGAAGCACATGCGCATTAGAGCCATGACGGTACCATTGACGTTACTTACATACTTGATGCACGCGCAATGTAAACAGGGAAAAAGGAACGAGGGGCGTCAAGACGACGACGAAAAAATCAACGAACGGAGATCCTCGACTGCCATGTCCGACCGGCGAGGCGTCACCTCGAACGGGAATGGAAGAGGGTGGCTTGAATTATCAAGGTTCTGTCAATTCACCATGAAGCGTGAGATAAATTCCACAACGCACATCGCAATTCCGCTTGACCACTGCGGCTCAAAATCAATTTCATTCCCCTCGGTGTCTTTCGCCTTGGAGAAATCAAACAACGCGAGCATCCCGGATATTGCATACCAGAGGGAGGCATCAGCGAGGTGCCGTCCCACGCATATCCTGGTCAACGTGTTACGTCTGAGTCCATTCGGGTAAACCAAAGTATACTAACCTT